>UYYA01004683.1:0-76625 GCA_900624975.1 Angiostrongylus costaricensis
ATATAATATAATATAATATAATATAATATAATATAATATAATATAATATATATATAATATAATATATATCCACCATCAGCATCGTGTATAAAAGGGCATCACTGAGTGAGGATGCCTCATTCGAGAAGATGGCTCGCTGAGGAAGATCTGGCTCGACAGGAAGGCGAAGACGCAACGTCGAGGCGAACAACAAGCATGGACCATCGACTCGGATCACCGGCTCTGAGGAAGACGAAGACGTCGAAACAGCCGAAAATAAATATATTTATCAACCTCGTGCAAGCTTATCAAGAAAGAATACATATTGATTAGTCACACCGAGGTTTAGGGAAGGTCGGTTTCGAAATATTACTACGCGTCCGAAAGTAATTCTCTTCACACTATGCCGTGCAGTTCCCATCGGTAGGACGAAACCCTCCCTGTTAAAAGAAATCGATTTCAAGCCGATTTGATAATTGTTCTCTCTACAACAAACAGATGTAAAGGTGTTTGTCGGTGTAATAAAAAGCAAGGCCACTCTTGTTGGAGGAGGTCGTCCACTTGTTGTGGAATAGTGAGTGCTGACAGCCGAACATCTGCATCAATTAGAGTATAGTCCTACCCGAGTGTTTCTCCAAGTGATGTTATAATCTGTCAATGTCGACGGAAGAGTGCCGTTCATAACATCCACGAGTTTCTAACCCGGTGTGTCAGGTGGGAAAGCGAGTGAGCTAGTGAGATATGATGCAGTGGGGATGGTGCCTTCGACGAGCAGGTACTAATAAAAATTGGCAATCCGTTCTCAACTTTCATCTATTGCGCTTTTCCATGCTCTCCTTTACAAAGCGTCCTCCTTTTACACACTTAAGGGGCTGCCTTTTGTAGTGCTTCGCGGTACACCCGAATAAAAGCACTTAAGAGTGGTTATGAGTAATGAAAACAAAATTTTCCTGTCTTTTTATCAATTTCTAACTATTCTGCATCAAACGAACGACGAATCAAATTGCTAGTTCCATGAAATCACTGTTACTACTAACTTAGGTTACAGTCCTATCAAGAGCTTAAAACATGACGCTAGCCAGTAGCGATTTACCTGTGTTAGAGTGTGCAACGAATGAGTAGTCTCAGCTTGAGTAGTAGGCATGGTGGTGCTGGTGGTGTTGGTGGTACTGATTCGTTTACGAAGTTTAGGAATAGGTGATGGTGAAGAAATGGTGAAAGTAGTGGTGGTAGTGGTGGCAGTGCTAGTGCTGGTGATTGGTGTTGGTGCAAGAGTAGTTGTAGCAGTAGTAAATGTGATGCGTCTAGCACTACTTGGTATCTCGTCGACACTTTCCACGTAGTTTCTCTGAAAGCGGTAGAGAGAAAAGATAAGCTGAAGAATAAGACTAGAATTTTCATCCTTATGCTGTGTATGTATTAATTAAATAGATTTGTCCGTACTGTAGAATCCGTCTTAATCGATTTATGGGATAAATAGAAGCAATTTTTTAACCTGATAGTAAATCATGCTTAAGTAAGAGCAAAGGTTCTCATGAATGGTGCACTTATTTAAAAGTACCGTACCTTCCTGCGCCTGCCACCTACCGTTCTACAATATTCCAAGCTTCCCTTGCTTGTAGAAGAACAATAGTAACGATAGTAATAATTTCCGATAAATGAAAGTGGAAAACATCGTGGTCCTGCTAAGCACAGAAAGTGCTGCTGAGTGCTGAGACACCATATTCACATGCATACTGCAAGCCGGCATACTGCCAAAAAGGGTAATGTAATAGTAGGGTAAGCCATTAGATAACTCCACTATGACCATATGCGTTTAAGTATCTGCTTGCTTTTTTATTTAGGAAGGAAAACTATCAATAATATGTATGTACACAAAAGCTGTTCGTACTCGGAATCACAACAAGAACGCATATCAATCAATATTGATCGATCATTTTAGGGTTGACGTCTTAACGTCTGAATCGGTCGATTGATCGATCAATCATTGTGAGGACAAAAAATGGTTACGCTGTACGCGATTCGTGTTTTTTTGTTCATTAGATCTCACATCTTCATGTTCCTGTGCAACAAATAGCATCGGATGCTCTGTGACGTATTTTCGGATCTCGTGGCTGAAAATGAAAGCTTTCTCGTTGAGAAAGAATAGGCCTCTCGTTAAAAACTCACCGAAAGTCGACAATTTCGGCCGGTATGAGGTCCCCAGAGTCGTCAACATCAACCTGTAATTAGCTACAGAAGGTCTGGAAGATAAAATGATGAAGCATATAGTCTCAGTTGTTATTTCATAACCTCCTTCCGTGCATAACAATTTTGTTCCATCTGTTCTTAAATATTACCGAATATTAAACCACCAGTTTTGTGACATCATCCTTAAATGTGTGTTAGATCGTTCTACTCAAACAGATTCGATCTACTACGTGGTCCACAATGAAGCGTCCATCGACGGATTACTCGCAGGATTCGATACAGCCCTGAATGAATCCTAGTCGTAAGAAAGCGAACCTCACTTTGATCCATAACAGCCGGCGAAGCCCTATACCTCGGAAGACCATAGAACGGGTGTCTTATGGTTCACAAAAAACCATGCTAGGAAAGCAGTCAACAAATGGATGAGGGCAGATTTTCAAGGCACAGTCAAACCCACACGTAAACCCGACCCGCTCGTTGGATGAATTTTGTATACCAATAAAATAAATAGGCGATGAATTGAAGACGGTATTTCACTTAATGATAGATTGAATAATTTAACCATCTAGGTTAACATCATATTTTCGAAAGTCTGGGGAAAACTTTATCAAAATACTTCATTTTCAACCGTTCGGTGGTTCCGATCATTACAGGTGTTTAAATAAAGTCTTCTTCCTCAAGAATTTATAGTAACTATTGCTCAAATAGTTTCTATTTCTATGTTACCTTATGCTACCTGTCTTTTACAATAACTGTTTACTTGTAATCGTCACATATCTATTCTAGCATATTCTGTAAATTGTCTCTCAACGACCATTTCATGCAATTACCTCGCAGGTGACTGCAAAGGGAATCAGCAGCAGTCAGCTGAATGTACTTTCCAGCATCTGCCGTCCCAAAGAAGTTTCCGAACAAGCACCTGCGCCCTTTCGCGTGTAGCCCTATTAGACTGTGCTAGCAGAAAAACCTTTAGAACCTAGGCCCTAGGCGCCCTTTAGTTCCTTCTGGCAAAGCTCCACCCACTACAGAAGTAATACAGGCAGTCCATCGGCATTCGTCTTTAAGTGTTCATAGCCTTCGTCCAGTGTTCATCCAGTCCCTCAGTTCCTCAGTGCTCCAACTCCAGCGTCCGCCTAGCCTCCTTCAATTGTATCACTTGTTCCCATTTCAATATCGCTCGTCTATACCCAGCTAACCACATATCGTCACATATCGCATATATTATTGTACAATATTGCACATATATTATTATTGCACCGTTGTTATTGCTATAAATTGTTATAACCCGAACTCGAGGTTTTTCACGGCAATTACGGAAAAATGTCTCGCGTGGCGAATTCATATAAAGTCGAGCATTCCACGTACAGTTGGCTGACAAAAGGCAAATCCGACCAACTCCCTAATCCGCTGGCCAACTAGCGTAGAATTACAACGGGAAGTTTTGTGGGAAAATAAAAGAGGTGGACAGTAAAACGATGAGAGGCTGACAACCTCGAATACATCTCATCGTGGATAAAAGGGAAATATGCTTCCCATTTAATAGAACAGGGGAAGAAGAGAGCACTGTTACTGATGGTGTTCCGTAACCGGGTTCACCAAGTCTCTCGTTCCAGGGTCGGCGTTAATGGTGCCGGACTTGTTTGGAAACGGCTTACTCCCTGTAGTCCAACTGGTAGCGCTCTATCTCGGTTATTTCAGGACTTCAGAAAAAATCAACTCGACCAGTTTTCTACGGCATTCATAAAGAAGACAATAATACTTAAGCCTTAACCACGTCCACACACGAAAAACTCGGAGACCTTTGTGGATGAACGATGCGAGGAAACGAATGGAAAGAAAGAAGTGCTGGAATCCGCATAATAGATGTGCAAATAAGTCGGTTAAACTAAATAAATAACGGTTAATTAATAAAATAAAGAAGTGGAAAGATATACTTTATGAAAGAACATCTTAGTGACATCGAATGGTACGTGGTATTTGTTCTCAATCAGCTGCGCCAACTCATCCACAGTGACCAGATGATCGCGATTCGTGTCGAACTCCTGCAACAATAGTTCAATCGTCTACCATTACTTGCACCAATGCCACTACTTTATACTTTTCTTTATTAAAACTAAATGATGATAAATGCACATAACGTTCTCTGCCAATAAAATTCTTGCCCACAAAAACGGCGGACTCGTTCTTTGGTGAGTCCAACGACTATTTTGAAACCAAACCTTCCACTTTGTTCTACTGCTATTTGTATTTTTAAATAGGCAAATATTAAGCAGCAGTCCTAATATTCCTCTAACAGTTTACCATTTCATCACGACAGAGAGATGTTTGCGCACATTTAGCTTAGATCTACAGCAAAAGGTCCACCCATCTTTCATTTAAACTGAAAACAAATCCTACATTTCCACACGAAAATTCAGCTTGGAGTGAACCTATGCCTCGGCAGGGTTAGCAGAACTGAGCGTGACTCTTTTAACCTAAATAGATAGCAAAGAATACAACTCCCTTCGTGTGCGGCAAGCCATTAGAACTGCCTGTTCCGCTCTGATACGCTGCGAAAAAGATTGGAAACCTGAGTGAAGATCACTTCAGTTAGACTTACTTTCTTAGATACATGAATAGCCTGTTTTCACTGCTTGCGCGTGGCTCAGCATAGTTTCCATTCTTTCGAAGTTTTTCTGGTTTAGCCATTGTCGTCCCTTGTAGTTCCGTTGGAATCCCGAGGACAGCCTAACCAAAGTCAGCCCAAGGTCGTCACCACCAGAGGCAGTCGCCGCCCTTGGGAACCAGAGGTAGATTTGCCACCATGCGACTAGTTTGATACCAGAACGGTGGTCGATCCTGATAGTGGTTTACTCTAAGCTAGGCTTCCTGATGGAAAAGCCGGACTCCTTCTTAGCTTAGGAGTCCCTGCTGAAGGATGAATCTTCCGCCGTATATCGTGGCCCGATACCCTGAAACAGCTCCCAGCCACGATAAGGCGGTAAACCGTTGTGAGGATCGTTAATCGTTATGCCACCGCCCAGTCTTCCAATCTATCGACACCTTACGGCATAACATTCTACAAATCAATTAACATGTTATTATTAAAATAAATAAATTCAACTTGGCTCTGATGAAGACGACGACGTCGAAACGTTAGCCGAATAAAATATTGGTAACAACCCTGTTTATCAGTCAGTTTATCAGTCAAACAAGGTACACTAAGTTCAACTTACTTTAAAGTGGTCGGTGGCGAAACGGATAGCGCTCAATCGTACGAGCCGAATAAAGTCCGCCAATTCAACTTTATCGAGCCTTCCGCTTTTATTCTAAAACAAAAACCTCGCTTTAACCGAAGAAGAACAATCGGAAAATTTGTACACATGGGCTATTTTCAAGCAGCATCGCCTTCACAACGACAAAACTAGAAATGCATGCTTCTTCCCTGATCAGCTATATTGAATAGCACTGCAGTTTCTGGCGTATCCATGTCATCTTCGCGTTTTGTTTTCGCTTCAGCTTCCGACAAGCTCACCAATCCATCGCCGTCAAGATCGATTTCCTGGAGTGAAATTTCCTTCATCACTTGCATACTACAATTGTCACAACATAATCAGCATTCTGTTGTTCTTATAAGCAAAAAACAAAACGTTATTATCGCCAACAAATCCACCACTTGCTGATTGAAAAGCAGTCTGTGACTTACAAAAGGGTATATGAAGTTGATATGAGTCAAGATTAGGAATAAAGTGGCATAGCAAGCCTTTATTTCCACGAAAGTTCTTCTGGTTGTCACAGACGCAAATCTGTGCGACAAAACTTCGTATCGCTCCGCTCACGAAGGTGGTTGGCGAGCTTTCGTGTAGCTCCGTCAATTTTTGCCTTTCTTACTACTTTTAGATCGTCTTTTAAGGCACTTATCTTTTCGGTATGACTAAAGTATTCATCCTATGCTGTATGCCATCAGCCTTCGGGACGCCGATTCCGCGATATTGTCTTAGCATTTTTGATGTACCAGCATTTTTCGTTCACTAGTATTATCTACTCTTGTATGTTTTCTCTTAACATTTCTTTGCACATCTGCCTTTGACAATCTCTTGATTTATCGATATCCCAATACTGTGATATCCGCGCATCCTATTCGACCATTATCTCTTTAGGAATTAGCAGCAACTCAGATTCGATGTGTGTTGTGGCTATTCTGTTGGTTTCTTGTCTAAAACAATAAGTGGTGCACCATTCCAGCAATGCCTGGTACTGAATGGCTGGTTTTGCGGCAGTTTTTTGCTTTTTTCCGGACTTACAGTTTCTTCAGGCCGGAAACTACTAAGTTACTAATGATAGTTCACATTTTCTGAAACCTGAGCTTGTTTGCCTGATATGCTTATAAGCAGTATCCCATTCTTCCCCTCTTCACATCCAACACATCAACTAGAGGCATGACTCTCACCTTCAGCACTTCGATAGCATTGCGTACGGCCTTGTTGCGAATCACTGAACGGAATCCAGCAAATTCGACGGCATCCAGATGACCGTCCTCATTCTCATCAGCTTGGGCAAAAAATGGAGCGAGATCCTAAAGGAAACACTGAGGTGAAGTATGGCTAGCCAAAAACATTCCAAACCACGTGATGAATAGATTACTATCTCTGTTTTATTCTTGTCAATATTTAACAAACTCACATAATCATAAATCACAGTCCTGCGAAATAGTTCCCCACTTATTTAGTTTTGTCACTTGTATCAACCGTTCATCGTTAATCTACTCTAGCGCCCACTATTAGGGCCTGGTCTAATACTTATCGCAAATCAAATATACCCTGTGGCTTCGTTCCCTCGGTGGGCATGAAGAGCACAGGACTGTTTGCATCAAGCCCTATACTCACTGTCATTTCGAGAGAGCACTCACGAGTGGCTCATAGAGTTCTGCTGTAATACAGGTTTACTCTTAGCTTGGTTTATCGGATGAAAATGTCAAAATTCTTCCAGGCTTAAGTGACCATGATAATGGATTAGTCCTCGTTGCATAGCAGTTCAACGTCCCGTAAAGCCATCCAACCACCGAGGCAGTAAACTATTGGAGACTTTGCCTTTATATATTAAGAAAGATTTAATAACGACCAAAATACAGTTTTTCTCATTCACATTTAATAACTTATGACGAAAAGCATCTTCACGATGTCCATTATGAATTATTACTACTCAGCCATGTACAAACTAACTAACTAACTAATACTGTACTAATACTGTACTACTAACTGTACAATAAGAATGGGAGCCAGCCGAAAGTCGACTAGTCCCTGGAATCACCGTCGCCATATCTGGATTACGCTATAAAATTTAAAATGTCTAGATTCCTGTAGTAGTCCGAGTCGCAAGGCAGCAAAATTTCATCAGTTCAACTAAGGTGGGCGACATAGTGTGAATGGCTTCAGATCGTCCTGTCACTGCTATTTTTGATCTTAAGCAAAATCACGTTCATTCAAAATTCAATAGAGAAAAAAGAGTGCGTGTAGCAGTGCTTGGACGTGCCCTGCAATACAAGTGGTAGTTGGGCTGACCCCGTGCTTCGATATCAACAAGCCTTCCATGTCTCCGGGGGTGACAAATTGGTAGCAGACTTGTTTGAAAGGATAGCTACATTGAACTGATACGTCAGCAGACCACTGAAACTCATTATACGAGCTAGATATTCATTCTCCCATCTCATCACCTCTACAATGTTTTATAAAAATGAATGTATGTCTCACCCATTAAGGATTGACCAACCTTGAGTGCTGTTCGTTCCCCACTGCATACACCTGTGGTCCGGAGTTTTGCAAATATCTCAGCATTTCATACGAGCTGAGTGCTTTATTCTCCAACGTTTAATGGTAAAAGGATAAAGCACGGCTCTAGAGGAAGAGGTAGCGATAGTTGAAATGCCACCGGATACTCTACGTCGTCAGTTAGTTCGTAACCGTCTGTATGACCGTCTATATGAAACACAGAACTGCGTAATTTGCCCCTACGTGAGGGACGGTGATTGCATGAGTTTAGGTACGATCTACCTGATTTCTTGCAGTACTTGTGGAGACGAATATATTGGCGAAATGGGCAGACCATTATGCATCCGCATAAATGAACAGCACGGTGGCAAGCAAAGAACAAGACAAAGTACCCACAAGGCACGTAAAAGATACAAAAGCATAGCGGAGACGATTTTGATGTAAAAGTCATTGTCCTCGCACAGGATGCCAAAACAACAACGCGCGTACTTCTTGAGGCTTTTTGGATAAATGCCGTGAACCCTACAATTAATAGCACGAAGGAATGCGCAGAGGTTAGAAAGGATCTGGCCCCGTATCTTCGCATCGATTTCTGATATGGTGTGGTGCAGTCATCAACCACTTGCGTTTGTAATCAGCGGTTTTTTTTCTTCCTCAGTGGAGCACACGTTAAAGCGGTGGGTTTCCGAGAAGTTTTGATCATGTGGTTGCTATATAGGTTTTCATCTTCCTGTATGTGTTATTGAAGCGTTTGGCATAATAAATTAGGTATCAGTGTACCCCTTCCAAGCTCTGAAAAAGGCGCTCCTGTCGAAACGTCAGCAAGTGTTGTGTTGTAGGTGTTTCTTGCATTGAAGTGAACGCATGCTGTATAACAACCTCACGGTTGCTGAACAAGAAAACGACGCATTTACAAATCTTTCAGCGTTGCATTGCGCATCGACAGAGATGATTGAATGCACATGTGGTATTTGCGGTGGCCCGCGGTGTCGTACCGGTGCATCGAGCCAATGCTACTATCCTCCCAGACAAGTCTGCTAGCAATTTAACAGAGGGCTTGGTGAGCCTAAGGCGCTGGGATAGATCTCAGGTCTATTTAACTCACCACTGCGCTACACGCGCCCCATCGGTTAATGGTAAGAAATTGCAAATTCTCCAGATGTAGCAGTTTCCAAGACCTATTAGCCTCGGCATTGATAAAATAATTCACTACATTCTTGACGAGCAAACACGATGTTGTTATCCTACTCTTTACGAAAAGGCTGAAATTTCGGGGCATTATGATTTTTCTAGATGCTGGAAAGGTCAAGTTGACTACAGTCTACCCCATCAAACACCTCCATAACCAAAAGGAGAAAATTCCAAACCACGATGTTAATCTTGTTCACCGCTTCCTATGAGTTTTTCGCTGACTATATCACGTGGAGAACAAAGGCACAGATTTCAGATGAAAGCATAATTTGCCTCTTCCAAGTCCAAAACGAATGTAGTAGTACCACGAGATGAAGTTGACTCTACAGACAATAATCCAACAATTTCTTTGTCTAACACTAACAAGACCTGTGTGGCGTAGTGGTTGGAGGCGCCACTGCGAGACACACGTGGAATCGATCCCTACGCCTATGGCCCACCAAGCATTCCATCCCTCCGGAATCGGCAAATTGGTACCAGACTTTTCTAGGAGGATAGCAGCACTGGCTCGATACATCGGTAGGCCACCGCGTAAAGGCCAGATATGCATTCAATCGCCTTCAGCGATACTTAATGAAGTCGAATGCATTGCGCATCCCTTAGGGATTAATCGACGCCGACAGCCTTATCCTTTTTTTAAGAAGACATATGGATAAAATGACCGAACCCGCCTTACAGTTGCCGAAAGATTATACAGATATAAGTGCGCAGTTTAAGGATCAGTCGATTCTACATAATATCGAGCAAACCACATTAACATCATTGAGCGAGAGCTAGGTCTCTCCATGTAGACTTTTAGCGAAAAGTATGATGCTCGTCTTATTAACCGAGCTGGCAGAACCCATTGCGTGGCAGCTGCACAAAGCAGTGCCTTATGGAGATTATGGCTACCGGCTAGAGTCGCTTCACGATTATAGCGGATCAGATGGCACAGGTGATTACAAAACTAAGTTATCGTTTCAAAAATAGACTTTCCTTTAACCTTGGAATGACTAGACAACATCTGTTTAAATTTTCGAGCTTACACGACGTTGATAACCTAACTTACTAACTTATCATCGTCGTGTAAGTTACCATTATCAATTCTCAACATACTCACATTTTCGTTGAATCCATAGTGTTCAAATGCGATACGCCTACCTTCGTCCATTGTAAGCGTATTGCTGCCGTCTAAATCGACTACCTAAATGAAATTCTGAGAAATCTAGGTGTCCTATAGAATCGACTTCAGTCAGTGAAGAAGACGCTATGCCATAAAGTTCGCACCACTCAATTGAACACCTTTCTGTTTTCATGATTATATCACTATACATGCATTGTTGTATTGTATTACATCATAACTCCAAACGTTATCGGTATTTACAATTTGGCTTTTTTTATTTACTGCCTTTTACAAGTTTTCACGACAGGGTACTATTTTTGAAACAACCACAATGGTGCTGAGATATTTGCAAAACTCCCGACCGCAAGTGTCTGCTGTGCTGTCCGCTCAATCCTGTTTACGGGTGATTGCTAATGGCAGTGATCAATAGAACTAGTTGAGAGACAGCCGAAATGAAGGACTCGCATGGTGTGGTGGTGAATGCGTTAGACCTCGGAAATGGTAATAACCCGTTCGTTCCCCACAGGAGACACCTACGGTCCGGAGTTTTGCAAATATCTCAGCATCATTGTGGTATGTTTTTCGATACTTTTCTTTCTTATTACTTTTTTCTTCGATGTGATCTGATGAATTCACCCACTCTGAGCGCTTTTTTACTAGTTTCGACCGCTTTCGATCGAACAATTCGTTCAAAATCAGCGAATTCTGGCGCGTTCAGTTCACCATCATTGTTGTCATCAACGCTAGCGAACATCTGAGCAACGTCTCCTTAAAATAATTGGATGGATCAACTTCTCAAACATAACAACTTGCTACAATTAACCCTTTGTAGCGATAAACTGGGTTTGTTTTTATAAGAAGACAAACGGAGATTCGACATATATTAAAGCTCCTAGAAAAATCCATATACTATTAAAAAAAAAATCGTCTTCGTTTCTCAGTAAAAAGGCGAATAACAACAAATGTTTTCGCAAGGCGAGGATGATGATGATGATGATGATGATGATGATGATAAGGTGGACGAAAAGAGCTTGAAGGAAAGAGCACATTACTCACCCGCTCCGATACCTTCTTGTTCAAAAGCTATCGCTTGAGCCTCTTCTAATGAGATATGGCCATCTCCGTTGGTGTCAGCATTCTGAATTCAGTGAAATCATAAAACGATGTGTGTCAACGACATGCCGTTCTTTTCGGATACAACTCTTTTCACCTTCATAATCTGCCTTGCGAGTCTGATAGTCATACCGCGAATACGACGACGTAGCTTACTGAATTGTAGCGCGTCCATTTCAGCTGACGTACGGGGAACGACTAAACGCCAAACACGTTCCACATCACGAAAACCTAAGATATTCGACGCTGTTGATATTAGGCAGTTGTGAACTCTGTGTTCTTAGGACCATAGAAAAGTCTGCTGTTGCCTTCAACTCCTATCGCTGGAAGCTCAGCGCAACAATAAAGCGGTCGATACTGCTTTCAGAAAGAACGAATTTGTACGAAAGCATTAGACTAACCATAGTATTGCTGAGATATTTGCAAAACTCCAGACCGCGGTTGTCTGCGGTGGGGAACGAACGCACTATTCGTTATTACCCTTTCCGGGGGCTAACGCACTCATTCACCACCACGAATAGAGATCATAGAAATCTGGGTGAGAGACAAGCGAAACGAAGAACCCGCATGGTGTGGTGGTGAGCGCGTTCTCTAAGTTAGCATAAGACTAATTCAGTTCAATACTCGGTTTTAAGGAAAAACCAGATTTTTTTTTTGTAATTTCACTAATATGGGATATTATGAGAGAGATGGGTGCGTGTAGCGCAGTTGTTAAAAGCTCATTGCAATCCACACGTGGTCATTGCTTCGAATCTAATCATGGAACAAAGGCCCCACATCCCTCCAGGTTCGGAAAAATGGTACCAGACTATTACAGAAGAACAAAACACTAATAGATTTTTTTAGGCCTTGAAAAATCATTCTAAAGCCGGAATATGTATTCCGTCACTTCTATCGTGCCACGCATGGAATTGAATGCATGGTACACCGCTCATGAAGTGGTCATCATCAAAAGCACTATTTTTTCCCATAGTGGTCAATCGAGCAAATATCCTACGTTTCTGACCTCGAAACCACCCACTTGTTTGTTGTTATTCTAAAAAAACATTTCTCACTTTTAGAGAAAGTTCAAACGAATTTACTAGAAGCTGTACGTTCGGAATTCGCAAGCGAATATGTATTCGAAGATTTCGAATGTCGAATAGGCGTCCGAATGCTCGGATGTTTGTCCAAATTTTCGATTACTTTATGAGAATGAATGTGAACCTATTCCGTGCTCCTTCAATATGTAAGCCTGTGCTTCCTCCAATGACAGCATTTTATTCTTGTCGGTGTCGACACTCTGCAATAGATTTTTATTGCGATGTGCAGAACATACGAAGAAATTTTTTAGAAATGCTAGGTTAGAATGTTTCATTTTTAACCATTATAGGCAAATTCGACGTTTTCTGCTGTCGTCTTTGGCAGTAGTTTAAGCGATAACGCGGCGATCAAACTCTTCAGCTCCTTTGATTTAAATGATTCTATTTCATAATTGTCCCAAAATCTAAACAGCTCTTCTTCATAAATAATTGTGCTAATCTTAACCCTTTACTTGGTTTAATGGCAGTTGCCAATTCTCAAGGATCAAAAATGGGGCTGCTATTTTGCTCTATTCAGTTTCTTCCGGAAAAATGTTCAACTAGTAACCACCCCTAGTTGACGTTTTCGATAAAACTGTCGCCTGTAGACTTGCGCGAACCCAAAAAACTGATTAACCCATCACCACCTCATATCAGAGTTTGACAGCGAAGAAAAAGCCATAGTAATGATAAGGATGCAAGCCGGGGTGGCTTGCTTCTAGTAAACGAGGTTCTGATGTTCGGAAATAACTGTGCAAGTAATACCTGCATATATCGGAGTGCCGCGTTTTCAGCCTTAGCCAGTACCAGCGGACGGATGTTGTCAAATTCGGCCGAGTCCAGAAAACCATCCTTGTTACGATCAACCTAATACGGAACCATCAAGAACTATAGAAACGACAAATAGTGTATGACTGCGTCAAGTGTCAAGTTTTTCTAACTTAATAAACATAATTTTATTTGAAGACCTCAAGTGTACAGCAACTTACTTCGCTGAATAAGCCTTGAACGACACTGCCTGATAATCCATGGTGGACAAACGCGGCGTACTGTACCTCAGGAAGACTCAGTCGGCCATCACCATCCAGATCGACATTCTTGTCGACTGGCATCATGTTAGAAGCAACAGGAAGTGGTTGAGATGTGGTAATTGTAGATACTGTAAGTAGACGAACAACACTGGCTGTTTAGTTTTGAGACAGGAACTACTATGTTTAACTCTGGTTGATGCTAAAACCCTGTAGAATAACCGTAGTCATTTTAAATAAAGTAGTTATTTTGCTGTTATTCAGGAGAAATTTGGTTTATGGGTTTATGGGTTCGGTTTTTGGAATAGGTGATAATCGAGTGCTCAAGTCTACGTGGAAGAATTCTCAAAGAAAATCGATGAGTAGGTAAAAAGTGATAACGTTTACATTATTGGCTGTGAAGCCTACAAAGTAGCAAGAATATTTTCACTTAAATTTGAGTTTACGATAGAAACATAGTAAAGTGCAGGCGCAGAAAGCTATGCTGTATGAGCACTAATAAAGGGTGGTGGATTTTTCCAAGTATGCGCATTCTTCTGTTTTCCTACTTAGAAGGAAGAGCTAGCTCTCATCCAAGATATGGCTATGATAACATCACAAAAATATCTGATAGTGTCACATATTTTTCAGAAATGCGCATACGAACTATGGGAACGTCAAAACGTTTGCGTGCAGTCTTCGAAGACCAGGAACTTTTTCACTTATGAACTGACTTTCGCTAGTAATTTCATCCTGTCGCACTTCAAAAGTGACAGTTGTAACTACCACTAGAGTTCAGTACTATATAGTTTTATAGATTTGTTGAATATCTGACAGAGAGAGAGAACGCTTTGACAAGAACTCTCTTCACCGATAACGTTGCAGCTGAACACAGTTCAACACAATAGGAGACTGTTACTCTAGCTGTAAATAAAAATGCTCGTTTACCGGTTTTCTGCTCAACAACTGAGATAGTAGGTATAGTCTGAGTGGTTGTGATGAGTTGTTGTTCATCAAGAGCTGACGCATACGGTGATATTAGGTTGGTTGCGTGCTGTTCTGGTAGCAGTACATCAGGCGTTCTCATCACTGTCATGTCACCCTGCACCGGTTTTCTAGCTAGTTGAGAGTGTAGTGGAGGTGCAAGAACGTCTGCTAGTGCAAGTGCAGGTGCAGCGGGTTCAGGTGCTGATGGTGCGACTGCGAGTGCTGCGATAGTTGTGGTTGCATCAGTAGATGCCGCCGAATTGTACGGTGAGAATGAAAACATTCCACGATTCATAACTAAACGAATACTGAATATCATAGACACACACGGAGAACATCATACAGTGATCGTGCTCTTTCAATACTATTTATTCCTAGCTAAGCGGTGGTTATCGATGGAAAATCACGTGAAGAAAGCAAGTTATTGAGCAATCTGACGGATAAAGCGTTGTAGTTCTATCAGAACATGCCTAATTGAAGGCGTTGGCATCAGAAACAATATCTCACTCACTCAGTGCCTTTTGGGGAAATCGAAATTTTGCTATATTGAGTGGATCGGTGTTGCCGCTTACAAAGAAGGCACCTTGAATTGGCTTCCTTGGATCGAATCCTGCAAGCATCAACAAATAACAATATAGTAACATAATACAGTATGTGATAACAACGGTGTGACTTTGTTGAAATTTTCATGCGTCTATGAGCATATTTGTTATCCACGGACTTCATTATTGTCCACTTCTGGTTTAGATGGCGTATGTCTGCTGACTGATATCATCATTTTAATCAACACTGCCGTCAGAATGCGTTTGCATTCGGCGGTGGCGCATGCTATAGTATAAGTATTGGTCGAGCAGTCGACGAATTGGACAGGTTGTGCACTAGTTAGTAGCGATGAATTGAATCTTCATCGAACACCCTGAATACTATAGGTAGTACATTCTGAAGATTGAGTTTGGAATAGCAGTTAGAGGTGCCCTAAAATTCACACATAGTTCACATCCATGTTATAGAGATCACACACACTGTTTAATCCGGCGCCATAAGCCAGTCAGGCCCATTGTGCTCCTGTGACGGTCAGCAAATTCGTACCAGACTTCTCTGGGAGGATAAAAAACACCAACATCATACACTGGTAGGCAACGTAGCTCATTGTGTAGGAGCTTCCAGAAAGGTGCGATCAAGAATGAACGCTCCTTCTACCTTTGCCATCTATTCTTTATTATTCAATGGTCCAGAAGCAGTACGTACATCACACCTCATCGGCAGAGTACTCAGCATGCTGTGCATGATCTCAGCAATGTAAGAATAAATGGTGAATTTGATGTATGTAAGAAATAAAGGACAGACTGATGAGATGCACAATACTGATGCAAGGTGGTTACCATCAAGTTCTTCACCATGCGGAATAAACAATGCGTTTGGTGCCAAGTGATTTCGAGTAATGTTGAGTGCAAGTGGATTGCTGTTATCTTCAGTATCAGCTGTAAGAGAGATCATGATATTTTTTCATCACCGCTTTAGCACCTTTGTGTCATTTTTCTTTTTCTTCAAAAGTTTTTATCACCATACACTCACGGTTCGTTTCATGTTCCGACATCGGAACGCTGATGACACTCCGAATAAGTACAAGCGAGAGAAGCACACGCATCCTGTAAATTCATCTACTTCACCTGAATACCACTGAAATATTGAAACAGTGACGCAACTGAAATCATATGAGAAACTTCTTGAATTTAAATAAGATGGACAACAAGAGAACATCGGCTATCATGGAAATCCTTCACCTTGACAGAACTAAAAAAGTATACGAAAGCAAGAGATATGTTGCCGTTTGCATGACCGGAACTTGAGAAACGGAACTGCTATCAAATTTCGGGTCTGCCTCTCTCTCTTGTTCTCTCTTCAAAACCAGAGAATACGCAGGATTTGAGAGCGAGTGAAAGCCAGCAGCAGCTTCTTCAATGCTTCGGCCTTACAGCTAATGTGATAAAAAATGGAAAGCTTCATGAAAAAAAAACAAAGATGAATAGAGAATAACAAACGATGTAAGAAACACGAGATGTATGAAGGATTGAGTACAATGGTAGGCTTACAAGGTCTAAGAATAATTCATACTACAGAGAACAAGAGAGAGTGGAGAGCGGAAAAAGGACAAACTGTCAAAGGCGGCATTACGCATACATCGACAAAACACGGAAGAAGGTGGGTTATCATCACAGAAGAAAAAGATAGATAAAGAATATAGGGTAGTGAGAGACTTATATAAAAAAGGAAGGCAATGAGAAAGGTTATGAAAAGAATAAAGGGTAGAAAAATGAGGGAACGTGAAAGAGGAGTGGACAGAGTTGCTGTGGTGCGAAGATAGAGGAAGAGTCCAAGAGGAGGTGACTATTTGACAAAGAGTGAAATCGGCTGAAATGTGACCGTCGAAGTTCATGAAAATCAAATGAGAATTCATCTATTTGCTCGAAGTCGGGTTCCCAAAGAATGCAAATCTTCAACGAATCGATTGGTGCTTTTTTCATGCTTCTTTGGTTTTGAGATGGAAGACCTAACCAGGTACTTTGTGCTCCATCAACGTCCTCCTCTGCAATAAATTGGTGCTAAACCATTGGAAGATTTTTCTCTATTCAGCCATCTCGCATGATTTTAATACATTTTCTTTCTGATCCTCATCTTCGCTGATTTTTGAAAGCCTGTCCGAGAAGAACTGACTTCTGTAGAAAACAGTTTGTGAAAAAAAATCAGTTACTGAGGCAGTTCCACTTGTCCCCGTGAGTCCTGTAATAATTTTTTTATTACTGGGCAGTCAGAAATAATACAGAGACGTTAGCCGAAAATAAACATCATTATCAACCTCGTGTAAGCTCATCAAAGAAGGAATACATATTGATTGGTGATATTGAGGTTCAAGGAAAGTCGGTTTCGAAATATATGAAAAGTGTTCAAAACCGACTTTCTTTTAACCTTGGTATGACTAATCAATATGTATTCTTTCCTTCATAAGCTTACACAAGGTTGAAATGTAATCTTTATTTGGCTAACGTTTCGATGTCTTCGCCTTCATCAGAGTCGGTTGTCCGAGTCGATGGTCTACAGTTGTTCGTGTTCTCGATGTGGCGTCTCCACCATCTTATCGACCCGGATTTTCTTCAGTGGATCATCTCTTGAATGCGCCATGCCCACCCGGCGATGCTCTTTTATACAGGATGCGACCGACGTCGAAGGATGCATCGAAAGATACAAAGTAGGTGAAAACGAACAACTGCAGGCCGTCGACTCGGATCAACGGCGCTCATGAAGACGAAAACGTCGAAACGTTAGCCCAATAAAGATTATTTATTAACCTCGTATAAGCTTATCAAAGAACGAATACATACTTATTTGGATACTTGAACGGCCCGTCCTCATTGGTTGTGCAGGCCATAGCATATAAATCCATTTTTGGAGTTTTCTTGGCTTAACCATTGTGTTTTTCTGAGGTTCCTAGATTAGCCTGGAAAAGCTCTGCTCCAGGTTGTCACCACCACAGGCAGTCACCATCCTTGTTGATCAGAGGAAGGTTTGCCACCATGGGAGTAGTTTGATTCCAGAACGGTGGTGGACCCTAGTATTGGTTTACTTTTAGCTGGACTTCCTGATAGAAACGCCGGACTCCTAAGCTTGGGAGACTCTGCTGGGGTGATGAATCCACCTGCTGTACATCGCGGCCCGATACCCAGGAACACCTTACAGCCACGATGAGATGGTCAACCGTTGGGAAGGAAAGAATACATATTGATTCGAAAAAAATTTTTTGAATATTCGATAACTTATTCCATATGAGCGGGGTCCATTAATGTCATAGTCGTGGAAATAATTTAGATTGAGCAATTTGACGCATTCTCAGTTACGTATAATCTTTGAAAATAAGAGCACGGAAAGTGGGAGCGTGCATCGGACTCAGTGCATGAAGTACGAAATACCCTCTCAAGTCGAAATTATCTAAGTAACTTCGTTAACACCTCGAATCGAGAAGATGGCTCACTGAGGAAGACCTGACTCGACACGAAGGCGAAGCTGCCACGTCGAGACGAACAACAAGCGAGGACCATCGACTCGGATCATCGGCTCTGAGGCAGACGAAGACGTCGAAACGTTAGCCGAAAACAAACATCATTATCAACCTTGTGTAAGCTCATCAAAGAAGGAATATTTTTCATATAGTTCGAAACTTTAAAACTATTCGATCGTGTTTGCACATTTATTGTTCAAAACTTAATTAATGAAGAATAATCAAACTGCCGAACTAACGCAATGACGATTTCACCACATAATCATTCTCATTTCAGTATCAGTGATATAGTACCTCATTCCTTAAGGTTTCTTAAATCCGCGAATTCGAATAATGGAACAGTAGGATTTCCAATCGATGTGAGAAATTTGATTTTCGAACTCGAACGATGAACAAATAAGCGAACATCCCGCTGGACAGACGATCAATACTAATCGAAGTTTAGTAAAAATCAATAATCAATGGGTTGAAAAAAGCGTTTATAAACTACTCTGCATCGAACGTACTTTTTTAAGCAGTGTGTTATTTCTGCTAGAAGGACTGAATTTGGTTTAATCAATTTCAACTCGAACAAATAATTTCAAATCGGAATGGTCAATTAATGCCCATAAGACGACTATTAAAACAATCATTTTTTCAGCAATCAAAAGGTTGTTATACAGCCCACTTTCGTACAAAAGGAACACATAGAACAATACCGTAGCCGACATGTTTGCAGTGTCGCCCTCTTCATGTATCAACGTACCCTTCCAGGCTCTGAAGAAAGCGATACAGCCGAAAGGTCAACTACTGTTGTGCTGTGTGTTTTTGCATGGAAATGTTTGTTGTATAACAACCCTGCAATTGCAGAACAAGAAAACGACACATTTATAGTGCTATACCAAGGTTAATAGGAAGTTGAACTCGGGAAATGAAATCATTTTTTATTTAGTACCTATTTTTTCTGATGGCAGGGTGTGGTGCAAAATGCAACCACAACGATGCTCAGATATTCGCAAACTCCAAACCGCAGGTGTCTGCGGTGGATATCGAACACGCTATTACCTTTTCCAGGGGCTAATGCATTCACCACCACACCATGTGGGTCCTTGTTTTCTGCTTCAGCTTTGGCTTAACTGGGTTTAGCGCCCATTTGTGCTCCCCAGATCAATCCCCATGATGGGTGAATGCTAACAGCACCTATAAACACGGCTGAGAGGAAGGCGCACCGCATTGTGTGGTGGTAAAGGCGTTAGGGACCGGAAATGGCAATCTCGTGTTCAATCCGCATTACAGACGCTTGCAGTCCGGAGTTTTGCAAGTATTTCAGCGACATTGTGGTCCTACTGAAATAGTTATAAAAACTATCTAAATGTATACCTTCTACATATTTAAATTCATAAGGGATTTAGCAGTGACGTTCGTTAAGAAAAGACGTTCTTTGTCCTTCTTTCTTTTGTTTTTTGTAAGGTACCGTGATAGATGCCTGATTGCCACAATCACAAGTGATAGATGTTAACGTCATCTGGTACTGAGAACGAACTCACTATTAACAATAATAATAGTTTTTACAATAATAATGAGTAGTGGTACTAGTACTGGTAATGATAATAATAATAATAATAATAATAATAATAATAATAATAACATTCACATGATAATAACAATGCTGATAATCGGCACGTGCATCGGTTGTGACAGGGATAGATGACTGAGGTGATGACAACGATCATTAATATGGTAACGACAACAATTGAGATAAGACCGGATTTTCTATGAACCTCGACATAAATAGTTAATTTATTTACTTATATGATCTTATAAACTGGTCTTTTTGAGCTGGTGCGAGGTTGATACAAGTTTCCGTTGTCGTTGTTGTTGGTGTTGTTGGTCGATGGCTGACGGTTCGGTGATTTCGCCTTCCTCAGAGCCTGGACGTATTTTGTACAAGAATGGACCAAAGTATTAAGGCTCAGAGGAAGGCGAAATCGCCAAAACGTCAGCCACCGACCAACAACACCAACAGCAACGACAACGAAACATACCAACCTCGCTTCAGCTCCACAAGATCGGTTTGTAGGATGACTGAGATGATTTTAGACTATTGAGCTTACTCGTCCTTGCAGTTAATCGATAACTTGTAGGAAGGAAAGTAATATTAGATGTCCTGCGGTGAGTAATGAATGGTAGGCAACAAATAAGAAATTATACAAAAAATGGTGCTCAAATTCGTTTTGTAAAGGATCACAGCTTAATCATGAAATGTGCATTTATTGAAAACATCTTATTTCAGACAAAAATTAAGACAGGTAAAAAACTTATATGAATAATTTAGTGTTCGATGGAAATCGCATAGTTCGTGACTTCGGCGACAGCACCATATCCACAACGACTAAAGCAACTCCTTGGTGGCGAAAAATTTTTGTAAGGAAGAAGAACTGAGATATTTTGTAGATTATAAGGTAACGTTGCGAAAGACCAGGGCTTCATAGAATGCAAAACGAAAAGTTCGAACAGAAAAAGAGCTGCCAACGTTCTTCAGATTATTCGAAAAAGTTGCCGAAGAACAGCAGGTGGAAAGCTCAAGGGTGACTTGCTTTCACAGATTTTGAGCAAATCTTGTGAACGAGTAGAACAACAACTGTTAAGTTTTTGTTGGTGACGAAGAAGAGTTTTCAAAAATTAGACACTTGCGCGTGAACTCTTTATAATAACTCTAATATGTGATCGATATGGAGGGCGTAAGATATGAAGACGTGAAGCGATCAAGCGGTGATGATCGTCATCGACCCGAAATTTGTAGGCGGCTCATCTGCGCATTTAAATACTAAATATTTTTAATATATATGAAGTAGGACCAAGTTTGAAGATACTGGAAAGATAGTCATGTCTTTTAAGAAAAATACTGAGAATGAAACGAATCAAGTACGACACCATTGAGCGCCGCAGACTCATCAAATGTAGACTTTCTAGTGGTTTTAGGGCAAGCGCCTATGTTTGTTTATTGATTTGCATTATATTAAAAAGGAAGAAGAACTCTATCTGTCTCGAAAATCTTTAGTTAGTGGTCGTGAGAAAAGAATGGTGATCGATGATATCAAAGCCAATGTATGATAGTAGTGAGAAGTCGAAAAGCGAACTCAGGCTTTACCTCAAGTTCTTATAACGATAAACGCAGACCAATGAGCGATTCCTAGTTCTTTCAGAACTTTCTATTGTCAGCTATACATCATTTGTATAGATACTGAATGACTGATAACCGACCAATGTCCACTAGTGTTCGTGTATGCCTTTTTGCTTTCTTTCTTTACTTCTTTTCTTTCAAACATTTCTCCTCTTTCAAACATATAACAATTCATTTTGGTCTTAAAAATATCTTCAGTGAACACTGAAGAATGGTCAAAAATCGAAATGAAGTCTTTCGTTTGGATGGTATATCTGGCGGTTCTAGACGATTAGTGAACTTTGCGGATATCGCATACTCATCAGCTTTCTGAAATATGCTCAACATCTTCAGATATTTTTGTTCAGATCTAGAAATCTGATGCACGTGCAGCGAAGTGGCTAGAGGGTGCCGTGTGAGACACGTGTAGAAGCAAGTTGAATTTCGCTCCAAAACGACGAAACCCCTATCTTTTCAAGTTTGGGAAATTTGTACTAAACTCGTATGACAAAACCATCTCCGATCAATTATTTGCCCGTTGTGAAAACCTGAGAACATTTTAGCGCAACTATCTCAGAATTCCAGGATGCATCGACTCAACCAGCAATCAACGACATTCATGAAGTCCTCATGTGGTAGTCGAATTGACACGCAAGAAATCAAAGACCTTCGTAGATGATGGACCGAGCAATAGAACTGAACAAAACAGTAACAATGTGACGCCTGATCATGTCAAATAAATCAGATAGACAATAGAGATTGTTAGGGAAAAAACGAGTGCGTGTACACTTTACCTTTTTTTTTTCAAAAAATACGATTGAAAAGAACGCATAGTAAACAGTTCCTCTTGTTAGATTAAAAGATTCGTTCCAATATCCTACGACACTTCAACATACAACGTTGTGGTAATGTGCTGAACCGTGAACGAAGATCTTCGCAGCTAATCACAGTCAATACTCTAGAAAACTCAAGAACATTATAACTTCAATGATGTTGAGATATTTGCAAAACTCCGGACAGCAGGCGTGTGCGGTGTGGAACGAACGCACTATTATCTTTTCCAGGGGCTATACCGTTTACCACCACACCATGCAAGTCTTTCGCTTCGCCTGTCACTCAGATAGTTCTATCGATCAGTGACATTAGCAATCACCGATCAGGGGAGTTGATTTGGGGAGTCCAAAACGGTAATAAATCCAGTTAAGCCGAGATCATAGTTATAATCACAATTTTAACTTATTATTTACTGCCTGCTCCTTTTAATCCACGGATCTCCCTCAAATGAGGGATCTCGAGCCAGTCAATCGCGAGGCTACGTCGCGCTTGCCCAGGTGGCGTACAGGGGGTTAATCGCGGACCAAAAGCGACCTTTGCTCTCCTGAGACCCAGACGCATCCAAGGGATGGACTCCCTGTTTCTGCTGCGCCGATTCAGCACAAACTTTCTGTATCTGTTAGGCGTATTCATGCATGTGTGTGTGGATGTGTTCTTGCTTATGCGCATTGAATTCTACGAGTCAATTCGGCCAAAAGCCTGCAATCAGGTGACAGAGAAGTATATGGGAGTCGGTTAAGAGTCGCCTCCAACAAGTAAGCTCCATGTCCCATCCGTGTAGCCTGGCAAGCTACCCGTGAGTACACCCAGCCCCCACGTTCAGAGCCCAGTAAGCTATACGTAGATATCAAAATGCTAAACACAGTAAAAGAAAAACGGGCCTCATTCCCCTGATCCCGAAGAAGCCTTCAGTTTAGCAGCGTTGGGTAGGACGAGCACGGAGGGGCTGGCAAAATTTCAGGACCGATGGAAGTTGCCTGGATAGCAAAGAACTAAGGTGAAAATCTGTACTTACGAGGCACGAACACTTGCAACCGAGTCCTCGATAGAAGACTAGCTCATGCAATCAAGAAGGCTAAGGCACGACGCCACCGGTCTGGCCGAGATGAGACGATGCCACCCATTCAACTCCGTCTATGACACCAGAGAAGAACTGTTTCTCGGAACATGCGACTGTAGAGGAGTAGGCAATGTCGGCGTTCTCGTCAACACGAGTTTGTCCATGAACAATGATTCATTCGAGCAACTAACACCTAATCAGAGGTCTATGGCTGAAGAAATAGAAATTAATAACGGCTTTTACAATCTTCGTCGTTTGCGCATCGACATCAAACTATGACGAAGAAGTCGAAGCGTTCTATATGCACTTGGAGAAGTTCTACAGAGAAGACCACACATTCTTCAAGGTCATCATTGGAGATCTCAACGCCAAGATTGGATCAAGAAGAACGCCTGAAGAACGTCACATTGGGACCCATGGACTAGTATGGAAAGAACAGGGTGAGCGGCTGTCCGAGTTTATCGTAACGACCGAGACCACCTATGGTAACTCGCAATTCCAGAAGCCCCACCCTCAACGCTGGACGTGGCAGTCTCCCAATGGAGACTATAACGAAATAGACAATATCATATCAAATAGAAGATTTTGCCTGACTGATGTCGCTGTTGCCCCAAAATTCTAAACGGGATCGGACCACAGTCTTCTTTGTGCAAGATCCTATTTCTCGCGGAAAAGTGAAAAAGAAGTTAAATTCCAGGACCAAAGTCCCAGAACCACCGCAAACTGTGACTAATACAATTCATTAGTCGCATGTTGGGAATATGCCATTGTCGATAACATCGACGAAGAATACGATCGGCTCATTCAACATCTTCACGTTAACGCTATGAAAGCTGAGAGTTCGAAAGTCACCAAGAGACGTCTGTTTCCAGAAACATTTGAGCTGATACGCCAGTGTGGAATCGCACGAGCTGCAGGCAACCGTGAACTAACGTCCGAGCTTGCAAAACAATGCAGACAGGCGATAAAAGAAGATCTTAAAGAGAGAAGAGCAGCAGTAATGGCCGAAGTTGCAGAGGCTGGGAAAAACAATCGCAAAGCTCACCGAAGCTTCGCCAATTACAAGACCAAAATGATTGCTCTCCGCGCCCAGACGGAACAGTTACAGCGTCCAGATAGGCAATGGTGAAAACCATTGGCGAATACTACTCAGATCTCTTCGATAGACCTTCCGACATATGAAATAAAGGAGGATGGATATGTTGTACCACTGGTTCTCCCTTCCGAAATCCGACGTGCCATTTCGTCGGTGAAAAATCTAACAGCACTAGGTCCGGACAGGATAGGACCAAAACACTTGAAGAACCTTCCACCAATCCTCGTAAACACACTGGCTCGGGTGTTTTTACGTTACCTATCTGAATGTGAGGTCCTTTCTCAATGGAAGGCCAACAGAACCGTGTTATTGTTCAAGAAGAGTGACCTACACGATATTGGCAACTATCGGCCAATCTGCTTGCTGTCTGTCGTCTGCAAACTTTTTACTTGAGTCATCCTGACCGGGATTGGCAGAACACTGGGCGAAGGGTAGCTATGTGAGCAAGGAATGTTTTGAAAAGGGTTTAGTACGTTAGACCACATCCACACGGCAAACGGCTCACTGAAATATCACGAGAGTACAAAGGACCGCTCTGTCTCACTTTCATCGATTTACAGAATGATTTTGATTCAAATGACATAGAAGCAGTTATGGAAGCCCTTGATATTCAAGGAGGCCCTATTCAGTACATAAATATTCTTCGTGAAGTGTTCAAAAAATTCACAACTAAGATTTCACCATTCTACAACTATATTAATGTTGGCGTCAAAAGAGGAGTTAGGCAAGGCGATACAATCTCGCCAAAGTTATTTACTGCCAGCCTCCAGAACGTCATACAAACATTGGAATAAGATAATATGAGAGTGGAAATCGATGGTGGGCAGTTACACCATCTTCGCTTTGCTGATGACATCGTTCTTATAACACCAAACATTAGCCAAGCGGAGTGTATGCTTGACGGCTTTGATAAAGCCTGTGGAAAGATCGGTCTTCGACTAAATCTCACAAAAACGTTGTTCATGAGAAACGGATTGGTTACAATTCGTAAGGGTGCCAAAAATTTGCTGGCTGAGAAAAATTTCCTTTCCCTAGAGTCTTAAAATAGCCGTGACTTTCTCACGTCGTCGTTTCAATTATTAGAGCCGGTTCATGTAGATCGAAAGAAGATCCTCGAGTGAATAAGTATCTTTTAGGACAGCCACGAGCACCGAAATTTTTTTCTCACTCAGCTGAGCTTTACGATGAAAATATCTAACACGTTTTTCAGCTTACACAGCCCGACTTGTAGATGAACCATCGAAGTCCAACACGCGGAAGCATCCAGTTGTCAAGATAGGCGGTAAACAGCAAAAGGGAAGAAGGATTAAAGCAGTTTTTGGGCGCTACTTTGTTGACGTTAGTACTGGAGCAATATTGGAATAGAACATTGCTTGTTGACTTCCACTCGCCTTAGAGAAACCTATTTCAATTCGATGGACGATATATTAACCACTGACACCAAAAAAATGGCAATTTGCGTCAATACCTTTAGCAGGACTCTTCAATTTTCAGCGGTGGTGGATTAGACCCAATGCGTTTGCGAAGGGTCACATTCCAAGGAAAACTACTATACGCGCTCGACTCGGATCGTTGCGGATCTGAAAAAGGTGAAGGCCCCTAGACGTTAACCATAACAAACCTTTTATAAGAACCTCGTATGAGCCTAGCAACACAGCAGCACAGTTTCAGCAGATTTCTCGCAAATCTTCCAAAATATGCGTTGGATAGAAGGAGAAGTGGTAAAGCTTTCGGCATTGATCAGTTCCTTACTGATAAGACCTGCATTCGACTTCATCATGCATCGTTAGAGGTCGAAAATCGAAAGCAAATCTTGCTCACACAGTCGATTTTAGTGGTACAATATGTATGAAGACAGCGCTACTGGTCTTCCCAACAACCCTGGTGCCAGTTCACCGACCCCGGAGGGCTGGAAAGCTTGTTTAGTTCCAGGCACGGTATTAAAGCAAGGACCACGTGTGCATTGCAGGGCACTTCTAACCACTCCTCTACGTGGTTTCTTATTCAAAATTATATCTAGGTTGAAATAACCAGATTAATACTCCCACTCGAGATCTTATAGGCAAAAATTTTATTAAGCATTCAAGGATTTCAAAAATTAGAAAGAGTCAGTGTTTCAGATTAGTGTTCTATGATAAACATTATTATGCCAAGAATTTTTTAGTAACTGATGTTCACATGTCCAAGATCGGAATCAGAATTTGTAACTGTAATAATGCTTAGGTATTTACAAAACTCCGTGCGGCAGGTGTCTGCGGTGGGGATCGAACGCGCTACTACCTTTCCCGTGGGCTAAAGCATTCACCACACACAATGCGGGTCCTTCGTCACGCTTGTCGCTCAGCTGGTTTTCCATCGATCAGTGCCATCAGCAATGACGCGTCAGCGCAGTGGATCTGGGAAGCTCAGATTTCACATAGTATCTTCTCGCGCTAAGGGCGCGTGTGACGCAGTGGTTGAAGGCGCCACTGCGACACGTGGAATCGATCCCTGTGCCCATGGCCCACCAAGCTTTCCATCCCTCCGGGGTCGACAAATTGGTACCAGACTTGTCTGGTAGGATAGTAGCACTAGCTCGATACATCGGTAGGCCACCGCGAGTCATTGTAAAGGCCAGATATACATTCAGTCACCTCCAACGATACTTAATGAAGTCAAATGCATCGGGAATTGATTGACGCCCAGAGCTTTATCCTTTACCCTTTTACCTTGTCCTGAAAAATTGTAAAAAGCAGCAAATAAAAATTAACATTGTGATTTCAACTATAGCCTCAGTTTAACTGCGTTCAATGCCGATGTGGTCTCCCCAGATCAATCCCGTTGATGGGTGAATGATGATGGCGCTGGTCGATAAAACTAGCTGAGAGACACGTGTAACGAAGGACCTACATGGTGTAGTGTTAGCTCCCGGAAAGGGTAATAGCGAGTTCTTTTCCCATCGCAGACACCTGAGGTCCGGAGTTCTGCAAATATCTCAGCATCATGGTTGTATTTCACATAATATCCTACCATGAATAATTGCAGTAGGTAGCAAATAGAAGGTTAATATTCAGAATTTATAATTTATCGCTGGTACTGGAACCTACTGCTTATTAACTTTATCATTTCTATTGGTCTTTGTGGTCTCAGCGTCGTCAACTGTTTTTCCACTTTCACTATCACTTCTATCACAGCTCAACCTAATGTTGAAATCCAGGTCTTCTGATGATCATGAACTCACTTTGGATGTTCTTATATCCTACACATCTTGCAGACTTATAAGCAAATTGTCACTTAATTACCCAAATTTTTACCTCGCGTGTAGAGCTGTGGTCGGAGACGCCCTGCATTATAAGTGGGATCGATCCTCGCACCCAAGGTTCACCAAGCTTCCCATCTCGCCGGGGTCGCCAAATTGGTGACAGACCTTCCTGCGAGGATAGCAGCGCTGGAGCGAAACAACGGTAGGCCACTGCGACTCATTGTATAGGCCGGATATGCGTTCAATCACCTCCAACGGTGCTTAAAGAAGTCGACTGCATGGCGCATCCCTCAGGAATTGGTCAACGCTGAGAGCTTTATGTTCTTTTAAATTTTTGCTTCATTCAGCTTCAGTCCTTTGTGCTAAAACCTATTTAACCACTTTACAGTGATTTTTGCTCGAAAGAGTTAGTTATTGCGCCTTTGTGAAAATACCCTCCTGAAGAACATATGCATTGGCGTCAGTTCATATAATAAATAAAGCAGCGTTGGAGTGGCTAAGTCAACTGAGCGAAAGTAGGTAACCGCTTCCAAATCCTGTTATTCTTATGTGGAAGCTTCTCAATATTTGGGAAAAGCCTCCTCAACATGCTCAAAAATTTTTCCTCCACAACAACTTTCCTCCAGGATGTAAAATTTTCCAGTTTTACCTACCAACATTCTGAATTTTAACCTAATAGATTAAATAAAGCTGACATCAAGATGTTTAATGATGTTATTACGTTTATATGAAAGAAGAAAGAGCTCACTACACTTGTGAAGTCCTATAGCAATGAGCGGAGGCAGTGAAAGTGGCCGGACGTTGGTCATTTCTTTTTCATCGCCATCTTCTTCTTTTATGTTCTAATGATGGGTCACGACATACGCAATGAGCAAGGTCAATAATTCTCAATGGATTTATTGTGTTCAGACGTCTCCGAATCAGATATGGTGATCGCTTGCGCACATAACCGGTTCGATGCCCTCCAGCTTTCCGAGAGAGTGAAATTGAGAACAGTGGCTCATACACTAGTTGAAGAACACCTTCATGGGTACGGTCTTGCGACAGTAGTGCCAATCACAGTTTTACAAAAAGCCAGAAATTTTTACGTATGGTATTACGAATATTGGGAATAGCATTACTTAATTATAGGCTGGGAGTTTCTAGTAAATAATGCAAAGCTGATCTACAGTCGAAACTCGAGCTATGTGCAAGGCTAGAGCTCCTGCATGCATACTTAAATGGATCTTCTTCACAGAGACACGTGCAGTGGAACAGCGGTACTTATTCCTCTCTAGTCAGCACTAGTTGTCACCTAGTGACTATCTTGTCGACAGGGCAATGATTCCTGGCAGTGATTTACTCGCAGTTATTGCAGTTGTTCCGAAAATGGCAAACTCATCCTCAGCTTGGAAGATCTTATTCCAGTACCGCAAACCTTTTCTGTGCATCGTCGCCCGACGATCGCAACGATCTGTCACTCATGAGGCCACAAAATATTAGGCGGCAGAATAAAAGCCATGAGTGATCCGGAACGTGGAATATATTACTTTACTCGTATACTCGGATATTTGGACGGTCCGTCTTCGCGAGCTGTGCCGACCCCAGCACATATGCCATTCGTTCCTTTCTCTCGCAATCGCAGTCTATGGTGGTGGTCTTGTTCGAGCACTGTAGTGCATGCGAGTCTCATACTGTGATCTGTGAAACAACTGCAGCTGCGGGTACAGCTGATTAACTTTGTTTACGAAACGAACGCGCCCGCCCAACGTGTAGGTGGTCGTCCACGGAGACGTTTACATTCTTTTGGAATCCACTCTACCGTTCTTTTTGTCCATCTGTCGCCTGTTCATCTCATTATGTGACCGGCCCATCTATGTTTCGCTGTCGATGTATATTCTCCTGGATCTTGAAGATGTGACAGATTCCGAAAGTCAGAGCTTCGTATTCCGGCTACGTATTGAGAGTGCCGGTTGTATTTCAAAAGACATCGCTCAAGCGCTCTGTGAGTAGTGGAAGCAATCCTGACGTAGTAGAGGTATCAACCCACGTCTCTGCAGCATAACAGAGCGCTGAGAGGGCCGTAGAATTAAAGAGATGAGCGCGGATAGGTCCTTCAGCTGGTCGGTGGCATCTTTGTGAGGCCCGAATGCGGCCCAAGCTGCTTTCTTTTTCTATCTAGTTCCTCGTTCATATTGTTTTCCAAGTTCATTGATCGCCCAAGGCAAACGTACGAGGTGGTCTCTGCAATGAGAGAGCCATCCAATTCAATTTTTTCGCATTCGCACCGTGCGTTTTTCATGAACTGGGTCTTCTTTCGATTTATGCGAAGTCCGATCTTTTTCTCCGCTTCGTTGATCTCGTTGATCATAACCTTTGTTTCGCTAGTACTTCTTGAGAAGATGACAAAGTCGTCAGAAAAACGAAGGTTTGATAGGAATTTTCCATCAATACGTATGCCCTTCTCATCCCAATCGAGTGACTTCATTATCCATTGCAGTGCGGCACTGAACAGCTTTGACGATATTGTGTCGCCCTGTTGAACCTCTTTTTTATGGGTATTGCAAGAGGTCGCTGGAAAAGCTGTATTTTCGTGGTGCAGTTACGATGACAGTCGGACAGAGTCCATATGTAGGATAGGTCAACTCCTGGTCGACGAGCACTGATAGGATTGCATTCGTTTCGACACTGTCGAACGCTTTCTCATAGTCGACAAAGGTTAGAACTAGAGGCAAATGGTATTCCCGACAAACTTCGAGGACCCTGGACACGGTTCGGATGTGGTATGCAGCAAAATCCTTTTCGAAATCCTGCTTGCTCGACTGGCTGCGCCTCATCCAATGTCCTTGATATGCGCGAGAGGATAATTTTCATGAAGCGCTAAACAAGCAATATAGGACGATAGTTACGAAGATCCTCTCGGTCTCCTTTATTGAGCAGGATGATCGTGCGCGACGTCCTCCACTGGTCTGGCATTTTTTCCTTTTGAAGGTTGCCTGTCATACGACTTGCGAGAAGTACATGTAAATTGTGGCTTCCAGCCGAGTCCTGGAGCTGTGCCTCCTTTCATGCTTCCTATCGCAACCCGAACCTCTGACGAAAGAATTCCAGGTGGCTTTTCTCCAGCGGGGATATTAGGGCTCGGGACGGGGATTGTGGAACGGAAAAGGTTGGTGTAGAACGTTTCCGCTATTAATTCCATATCTTGGCAGGAAATTTTGACGGTCCCATCTTCGTTCATCAGGGCTGACAGCGGAACATTGTGTTCACACAAGTTCCGACGGTATTTTTTCAGACTGCTTCTTTTTTCTGTTGCTTCCAGTATTTTCTTTTGCTAGACTGTTGTAGATCTTCCTGCAAAGCTCTTCTGTAGCTGGCATTTATTACTAGCCAAGCTAAACGTGTTGCAGCAGGATCAAGCCTCAGTTTCCTTCCTTTCTTCGAGCAACTCCTTAGCAGTGATAGAGATGCGATCCGATTTTCCTACTTGAGGAACTGAGGCGAATTCGGGACAGCTTTTCAATCCTTCAACATGCAGCTCGTAGTCTTCGGTCGTGTCTTCTTTAATCTGCCTCTCACGTTTGGACAGGACTTTGTTTAGAATGTTCTCGTCGTATACAGCTAGGCTTTTTCCTCGTGGTCGATGAAGAGAGTTCTTTCACAGGTTGCGGATGAATCAAATCTTCACGCAAAGAAAACGGTGATCGGAACCAGTACAGAATGGCGGGACTACCGATGTGTCAAGTAGGAACCATCTTCTGTTTGTCAGAATATAGTCGATCTCCGATTGAGTTGTGCCGTTAGAAGGCTCCCATGCTCAGCGGCGGCTTTCTTTCTTCTGAAAAAACGAGTTTTCATGGAAGAGACGTGCTGCTGACAGGAGTCCTGCGAGACGGTTTCCATTCTCATTTCTTTCTCCTAATCCAGAATTTCCGATCCTGTATTCGCTTTCGTTAGTCTTTCCTATTCTGGCGTTGAAGTTTCCAACAACAAATTTATGATATGCTTTATCATTGCGGATGACTTCCTCCAACTGATAGTAGAACGCATTTAATTCGTTCTCATCACCTACGTCAGTCGGTGAGTAGCAGTTGATGATTGTGGTCTTCTCATGACGTGTCAGTTAAAGACGTAAGACAGCTATGCGAGGGCAAAGGATCTCGTATGAGTCGACAAGATGGACAAGGGACGAGGGGACGACAAAGCCTATGCCGCCCAAATTCCGTGAAGGGACCTTCCTCCACGGATGATAAGGGTCCCGTTGTTTAATTGCCTTACGTCGGTCTTCTCGATTTTTGCTTCTTGTATGCGATCACATCAAATTTGATGCGATCAGCGGCTACAAGAAGGGCATAAAGATCGGAGTCTGTGAAGAGTGTTCTGGCATTATACGTGCAGAATAAGAAACAATCTCCATGGCGTGTCGTGCGTGTGTTCGTTAGATTCGGTTCCAATGACGTCCTGCATAACCCGAGATTTTCTGGGCTCTCACCGGTCGTCTCGCCGCCTGACGCCATAAAGGGAGCACCCAGTGTGCAGGGTACTGAGGCTGGCTTATTGATGGTCATATGACTTGGTTCTCCCTGGAGTCCTGACGTAACCTTGTAAGGGCGTACCCAGGTCTTCACCTCGATGTGGATCAGAGGGAGGTGTGTTTTCGGCGACGAATCCTTCGCTCGGTCCTCCTACTAGTTGATTCGGGGAGATGTTAAAACCGAAATCAGAAACGAAGGTAGGAATGTAAAAGTAACCGACCGCTCAAGGACGATGTAGAAGCCGAATCCAGATATCACTTTACATAAGCGAAATTCAATTTAGTAAAGTTTTACCCCACAATGTGCTAGCTATTCTAATAGCGATTGCTACAGTCGATATGAAAAAAGTCCCGTTCATGAGTGAATGCTGGTGGCAACAATGAGTAGAAAACTAGCTGAGAGACAGGAGGAACGACCTGCATGGTGTGGTGGTGAAAACGTTAGCCCCCGGTAAGAGTAATAGTGCCTTCGTTCCCCACCGCAAACGCAGGAAGACCTACAATGCAAAGGCGAAAGACCGAAAGAGCGAATTCCCATAGACTCGGATTATCGGCTCTGAAGAAGACGAAAACATTGGAGCGCTAATCCGTTAAAAGCTGTACAGCAACCTCGTGTAAGCTGCACAACATAAAGAAGCATATCGTGAAAGATATCTTAAAGACATGGGAACAAACATTCTAAACTAGGGTTCATTCTAAACTAGGGTTCATTCTTTAAAGATTTTTGTACAGTAATATTTCATGGTGTGGTGGCGAACACGTTACTCCCCGGAAAGGACAATAGCGCGTTCGTTTCCCACAGCAGACCCCTGCGATCCGGAGTTTTGCAAACATCTCAGCATCATTGAAGTTATATTTGGTTTACTCCTCAGTGCCTTACTGCATCAGATTGTAATTGGTTACCTCTGTGTTTCTAGCATGATTCGAGTGCCACCAGGAGGAACCTAAGCTCCGAATGAGGTTGACATTTCTGTCTCAAGGACAGCTACAAGCAACCATTTGCCAGAAATCCCAAAATCGGAAACTGACTATAAAATAGAAACCTGCTTTCTAATCACAAAGGCTGGCCGCTCTTTTGCGATTAAAAGAGGAAGCTCGCTCAGTTGATAAAGTACCAATCAAACGAGGATCACGTTTACGTTCAACCGATTCACGAAGAAAAGCCATGCAAATAACAAACAATCTAACGATTATCAAGAACTTCTCTATGAATAACAAAGGAAGACAAAAATAATTGGAAGTATTATCAAATGTATTATGTATGTGCATGACACGGTTGAAGCACGATGATGCTGTTATAAGGTATTTTCGAAATCCATTTATACAACTAACAGTCGGGGAGATGATAAGGCTGAAGAAGAGATTATCGCATTGAATTGGAAGGAGGTCATTCTTCTGACCCAAATTCGTGAAAGCGGCGTCCGACGTGAACGGACAGAGAAACCGATGTGGTTGTTGGAAACTCTCACTACCTAATGACGTAGGGACATTTTGTACGGGGTTAGTTGGGATCGGTGGACGACGAGAAGCGGTCGTGACTCCTCCGTCCCTCATTCCTTCGGTGCAAGACTGCCATTTATTTGAACCATCTGAGAATTTTTCGAAGTGTTTTGCTATAGCAGGCCTTAGAAAAATCAACTTTCATTTACTGAAAGTCAGTTGCATTTGTGGTAGACGACACCTTTGTCGACTAATTTAAGCTGAAATCTTCAATGAAGAGAACTGATGATTTTGACAACGATATTTACTCGAAACCAACTTTTGCTCAAAGGAAACAATATGAGAAATAAAGATGACGGGATGACGAAATGAATGCTGGTAAAGTGATTTGAATTCCATAAAATGTTGACAAAGACTGCTTCAATAACTGAGAACTGGAGTTATGAACAGGTCGTAAACCGGCCGCTTAGAAGTATGTTGCCTCCTCTGCTGCTGCTATTATTGGGTGTCGTCGTAATAACTAGATCGAGTACAGTCTAGTGGTCAGAACCACATGAGACCAAAGAAAAAAACCAATGTTTTGCGGGCGAAAAATCATTTCTGCATATCGATTCGACGAGTACTGAGCCTTTTCATCTGTAGTGAAAATGGAAGCATTCTACAATAACAATAATATTCTACACATTGTTAAAAGCCTTTAGGGTTTACCAACTATGGTTTGAGTTCATATCCCATCAATGTCGACTTAAAATACGAAATTGAAGCTGTTCGGCCGTTTTATCAGAGCTCAAGCCAAGAATAAACCTATGTGATGAACCCAACGGACTACTTATGGTTGAAATGAGTGGCAACGCTTGCAAGAAGCGAGCTAAAAAGCTTCACAATAAAAATGTGGGACTGTTATTTTCTACAAGAAAAGAAAAGAGCAGGTCGTACTATTCCGTGAGCAAGGTAAATGGACTCTTTACAAGTCTTGTTCAAGTTGTACGACGATTGACAAGACTGTAGGTGGTCCTATGTGAATTATTTCTGTTTCATTCACAAGGAGAAGGAATAGTCAGCCTAGAAAAAATTAGAAAAGCATGGCTTGGTTGCCCAGTTTGACCACGTTAAATCACAAGAATATGGCTTAAATAATTTCTCTGACCTTTAAAGAGAACAATTCAGTCCATACCTTAAGTTTGCATATGACTTTCAAGTGCTTTGTTGCAACAAAACAACTTGTTCTAATTCTACCTCGATATCCTATTTCCCTCAAGAAAAGAGAAAAAAACAGAATGAAAATGATGAAAAACAATAGGAAAAATGAAGATGAAGCAACTCTTCGAGGTGTTTGGATAAATTTCAAAAGTCCAAAGATGAACTGAAAAGAAGAATGTCTCACTTTCGGACGCAATATGTCACCTTGTCTCAGTGTGATTTTTTGAAACATATCGCTGTGAGTGGATCTCACTCGTCATCTTTCGTTAACAACACACGGGTGCTTCAACAACACCGCAAATAGTTTTTAAAAGCTTGACGTTTATTTATACGCTGGAATTTCATTAATACTACTGATCTCATTGAATTGTGGGGCTACTGTTACATATAATGCGTCCAGACTATGAGGAAGGTGAGATCCCTGAAACGTCAGCATCGAACACCAACAACAACAATAACAATAAGAACATCTGTACAAACGAAAGCTGTTCATAAGAACATATATATAAATATATCGATCATTTTGCAGAAAGCGAAACTTCTGAGTTACTAAGAATGAAAATGGTTGCTGAGAGTGCAAAAATTTCATCGATTTACACTAACCATCGTAAGAAAACCACCGTTAAGGAGCCTGATTCTCTTTGAGTACCTTGATCTTGCAAGCATGTTGAACTAATTCGACGTGAAGCACATCTACTTTAATTCACGTTTATAGTGTCTTGTTGTGTAGCGCTAAATTGTTAAGGTACGTCGACGTCGAACAGGGGCCGGTGCTGTGCTCTATTAGTTGAAGTTGTGTGACGCGAGTTGACGAGTACGTTGACCCGGCCTTCACTCTAATGACACGAACGTCTTCCTATGGACATTTCATGATATGCACGAACGAAGTGATGATGATCTTATGTCTGTTAGATAATAGAAATTCACAGTGAATAGTAATGCACCTTTTCTTTTTAAAGATATTAGCTGAGAACCAAAAAAATCTCAATGTTCTTATCATGGTAATAACTAACCCCATTGCTGGCAATCCAGCAGATTTTTAAGCAAGCGATGTGAAGACAAGGAATGAGAAAACGAAACGAAGAGATGTGATAGAAGTGATTATGGTATATTCTGTCCTATTTAGAAGCTTAACAGTAAAAGATTAACATATAAGCGCCAGAGAAGTTGTTAATATCAGCGCATCCACGGGTGTGAAGAGTGGACCACATGCATTGATTTCAGTTCATTTCTGCGACTGTTTATTTCACAAGAGAAAGTTTTTTTACCCATAATTTGCTATTCAAATGATAACCAGAGATGACAAAGTAGTGGAACAAATACAAATGGGCTACGGTTCATATGAATAATTTTTTTGTTTCTAGTAGATAAGGCTGCTAATAGCGTTGCTGTGGTTTTCATGGGGGTTAAAGTAGGAAGGAAAAACCTGCGTTATTAAATGACACTATAAAATTTCAAGATACTGTTAGGATAAGATTATTACTATTGTTAAAATATTTGGTGATACTGTAAGTTTTGAGATACTATGAATTTTTTTCTCAGTTTAACTAATAAGTCTTTCCCTTTTTTATCGAAATTAATTCACAGATTCACTACGCGCTGTATCATAGCAGTAGGTTCAAAATTTCTCAGTGTTGTTTGAACTCAGAAGAAGTACGGTACAACTCTAAAGATTCGACGCCTTGTCGTATATGTCGTTCTTTTTTACACTTCATTCATTTGTGTGACGCAGTTCTACGGTAGGGGCGTATAACACAGTGGGGTAGCGTTGTCCGTTATCACGAGCATGGTGCTAGTTCGATTTCCAACTTCCACTCCGGACCAACCAAGCCTCTCATCCTTCCGGGGTCGAGAAATTGGTACCGGACTTCCTCGACCAGCATTCTGCAACATTCAAGATGAAATGGAAATCCTCAAGCAGCAACCGAAGCCACACGTGGAAACATGGACGACCTTCGTGGAAGACGCATGCGAGGAAACGAATTGGATATGAGAAGTGGTAGGATCCGAACAGTAGATGTGAAGACGGATCAAATAAAATAAAATAAAGTTCTACGGCTATCAGCTAACGTGATAGAATACAGAGGTATAAGGAGTACGAGTTGCGCGAGCACTTCTGCTTGATGAGTCCTCAGTGCTGAGTATGTAGCCAAACTCAATTAACAGTGTATGAGTTAACATTGTCAGAATTGGTTAATTTTTTCTATTATGATAAGATTTCAAGCACGTGGAAAGCTCAGTGGTTGGGAAAGTTTTGCAATAAAAGCACTATACGCTCAAATTTCTCTGGGGGAAGGGGGCGACCTCTCTGACGCGCGGGCCACAAAGGCCTATGAGCACCTATCGTGAACACCTGCTGGTGAAGTTCTAACAAAACTACTCTAGCGTTCCAAGAAAAATTCAGCTTATCCAGCATCCAATCACTTTCATGGAAAAACAAAATCCTTAAGTAGAAGCAGAAAATAATCTGGAAAACGAATACACTTGAAGAAGACGAATGCAAAGCAATATTTAACGTATTATTCACTGTCTATTCTTTTTAACGGCAGAGTATACAATGTGAAATATAACTTCAATGATGCCGAGATATTTGCAAAACTCCGGACCGCAGGTGTATGCGGTGGGGAACGAACACGCGCTGTTGTCCTTAGCTAGGAGCGGCGCACTTCGCCACCACACCATCCGGGTCCTTCGTTTTGCCTGTCGCTCAGCTAGTTCTATCGATCTTTTGCCATCAGCAATCACCCGTCAACGGGATTGATCTGGGGGACCCACATCGGCAACGAACCCAGTTAAGCTGAGGCCGCAGTTATAAATAAACAGTAAATAATGCGTTAAATTGTGATTATTTTTCTGAGCTGCACAATCTTTGCAAAAAAACCAAAGAAATCTTTGGAAGAGAATAGTAGCTGGGTCTAAATCGGTATGCGGAAAGATTCGGTGTGATATTAAGAGCAAGTTAAGAAAAAAGTTTGAAGATCTATCATGCCGCTCAAAAAGGTCAAATGAAAGGACCACCGCTGGTCAAGTCCCAAGTAGAAGCCCTGAAATAGACTGCGCACCAAGAACATCCAGAGTTACTGTGCTAGGAGGTATAACGCTTCGAGAAAATGTGCGTTCCTTGTTAGAATTGGGTCCGAGTTTTGCACGTAGTCAACCCATTTCTAAATTAATCCTGCGCAGGATCACGTGTAGTCTGCATGAACTTCAAGATCAGCTACGTTACAGGGTTAGGCTAGAAAGGTTAGGTAAAGTAGTATCAAGGGGGAACTACCACCAATACCCTTTTCCCGAACTTTCTTTAATCAAGAGCTACCAAATAGCGATATTGACCCTACATTTCGTTTATTTTCGGACGAAATTCTCTGCATCCTTAATCACTACCAAAAGCGAAAAAGAAGCTCCAACCTCACAAACCAACAAAAATGTGGTATGCGCCAGGTTAGAGAGCTTTTGAATTCGAAATCTGTTAGGCTTTGTATTAGTGATAAAGGCGGAGAATTTGTAGTTCTTCCTAGTCAGTTGGATATTAGGATAACAGAGGAGCACCTCAGTGATGTTTCTCTCTATCGAACATCCTCTGAAAAGGAATACAGAAATCAATACCGAAAATTGAATCAAGAATGGGTCAGCACGGCAAAGGCCGCGGGTTTACAGCCTTCAGTTATTTCTCGACTTAAGAACGAACACCCGATTTGCCCTGTCCTTTACTTGCTTATTAAAACACATAAGCTTACTTCAACTGATGATATTACGTCAACGAACCCATCATCATATAAAGTTAGACCTATCATCAGTTGTATAGGCGGGCCAACGGATAGAATAACGTGGTTCCTAAACCTTATCCTAACCCAGCTGCTAAAATTCATTCCAACCCATCTACCTAACACCAAAATATTTCTAGATCACCTAAGGGGCGCGCAACCAAACAGCACGCATATAATGGAGCCATTCGATGTTAGTTCACTTTATACCAACGTGTCCAATGACTCCGCAATGCAAGCCATTCTCGAGTTGCTCGTAGAGCTTGAAAAGAAAATAGAAATGCACGGTTTCTCGATTGCGCAACTAATGACTCTCTTAAAACAGTGTCTTAGTTGTTCAATCTTTAGGTGGTCTGGAAAATATTTCGCACAAATTAGAGGGTTGGCGATGGGGCAGCGTTTAGCACCAAGCCTTGCCATCGCTTTCATGTCTAAGGTGGAAGCTCCAGTTCTCGATCACCGACCCTTACTCTACTGTCGATACATAGACGACTGCTTGATCGTCTGTTCCACACAAGAACAGATGGATGAGTGCTTTGAATTATTAAACCGACAGTCAGAGTATATAAAATTTACACGAGAAAAACCAACCGAGAACTGCCTTCCATTCTTAAACATCCAAAAAAGCTCTCAGAAAGTGCCTATGTAACAAAGTGGTATCGCAAGCCAAGTAGTAAAAACATTCTAGTCCACTGCCTCTCCTCTCATCCTTCACACATAAAAAAGCACTTATCAAAAATATGTATCGTACGGCTAAAAATGTGTGTACAGGAGAAGAGGAAAGGAAGGAATCGCGAAGCCTGGCACGAAAAATTGCCATTTCCAATGGCTACAAAGTAGAAGCCACTCGGGTTAGAGGAAAACACTGGGTAGTTTCCCAAAATAATATTTCGGACGTAAGTAAGATCCCCTTTAAGCTGCCCTTCATATCAAATGAAGTAAGTCACGCCATTAAAAAGTGCTTAAGAAAAGTGGTCTTGAAAATTATGTAACGATTGTTGACATCCCACCCAATACCCTACGCCGCCAGTTAGTTCAAAACCGTCTCTATGATCGTTTGTGCAGCTCAGAAAACTGTATGATCTGTCCTAACGGGAGAGACGGGGATTGCATGAGTTTAGGTATAATATACTTGATCTCATGTAACGCATGCGGCGAGGAATATATCGGGGAAACGGGTAGACCGCTGTGTCCGCATAAAAGAATACCTGGATGGGAAAGCTAAAATCCGTCTAAACACCCCTCTANCACGAAAAATTGCCATTTCCAATGGCTACAAAGTAGAAGCCACTCGGGTTAGAGGAAAACACTGGGTAGTTTCCCAAAATAATATTTCGGACGTAAGTAAGATCCCCTTTAAGCTGCCCTTCATATCAAATGAAGTAAGTCACGCCATTAAAAAGTGCTTAAGAAAAGTGGTCTTGAAAATTATGTAACGATTGTTGACATCCCACCCAATACCCTACGCCGCCAGTTAGTTCAAAACCGTCTCTATGATCGTTTGTGCAGCTCAGAAAACTGTATGATCTGTCCTAACGGGAGAGACGGGGATTGCATGAGTTTAGGTATAATATACTTGATCTCATGTAACGCATGCGGCGAGGAATATATCGGGGAAACGGGTAGACCGCTGTGTCCGCATAAAAGAATACCTGGATGGGAAAGCTAAAATCCGTCTAAACACCCCTCTAGGTACGCATAGGGCACAAAAGCACAACGGCGATGATTTTGATGTGAATGTGCGGATCCTAGCGCAGGAATCAAAAACATCAACGCGCAAAACTCTCGAGGCGTTTTGGACAAATTTCGAAAATCCAAAGATGAACCGGAAGGACGAATGCCTCACTATCACACGTGACCTGGCGCCCTATTTCAAAATGATATTTTGACCCCGGGGCTTGTCTTGCTAGCGTGAACTACGTGTGGGCCAGTCCCGCACGTAACATCACGGTGAGTGGCCTTTCTGTTCAATATGGCGTCTGTTTGAAAGTTTCATCTTCATTAACACTTTAACCTTCGTTTCCACCGAATAATAAAAAATATTCTAATCTAAAATACGTCCAGGCTCTGAGGAAGGCGAATTCGCCGAAACGTCAGCCATCGATCAATAACATCGAAAACAACGACAACGACAACGACAGCGAAGATCTGTACCAACCTCGCGTCAGCTTAAGAAGATCAGTTTATAAGATCACATAAATAAATATATCAACTATCTATGCCGAGGTTTATAGAAAGTCGATCTTTCGAGTGAATAGGCAGTAAATAATATGTTAAATAAAGGTGTTATGTGCTGTACAAGATGTGAAAGTGAGTCGTACAAATAAATTATAATTAAGCGATGTTATAACCACTTAGACACTTGGATGGCCCGTTTTCACTGGTTGTGCGGACCCCTGCATAATTTCCATTGCTTCGGAGTTTTACTGGTTTTGCCATCGCGGTTCTCTGTAGTACCGAAGTCAACCAGACCAAATTCTCCAGATCGTCACCACAGTAGGCAGTCGCCGTCCTTGTGGTTCAGAGAGAGATCTGTCACCACACCATTCGAGTAGTTTGGTACCAGGACGGTGACAGATCCTTGTAGTGCTTTACTCTTAGTTGGGTTTGCTGGTGGAAAAGCCGGATTCCTTCTCAGTTTGGAAGGTTTTGCTGGAGGGACGAGTGCCTTCGCCGTACATCTCACCCCGGCACCCAGGAACACCTCCGAGCCTCGATGAGGCGGTAGACTGTTGGGAGGAACTCGTGTTGTACTTCCAAAAGACTGATGTGTAATGGTAACGCAATTTCGACATTTCTGGACCACCTAGTCTCAACAGTAATTCCCCGCATCAGACAAAAAACAAAGCAGAAAATGTATTAGGACGAAAATCGGAAGAGTGAAGAGCTGTGGGCACTCGACTCGAATCATTGCAACCCTGTAAAGGCTATGGTGTTCAAGTGTAACCCATAGTTAGGATTTGCTGCAACACAGTGCAAGCTTTGTAGTACAAAAAAGTATTGACTACTAATACGGATGTTAAATTGAGGCTGGTTTTCAAAATCATTAGAGAGGATTTGCAACAGTCTGCGAGGCACATACTTGTCACAGCAGAGAACACTCACATGATAACCAGATTCGTTTGCCTAGTCACCAATGTTCCTATAACTGCCACGCTGCCTAAATTTTCATTGGAACTTAGCTGAAACAACCACTGCTTTACGTTCCAACGTCGTCGACGACCAGTCGTGATCCAGAAACTGTCGCAGATCCCATAAGAGTTGTTGCTACCATTGCTACCACAAGAACCTCTGCACCGATTAACATCAGGAAGTTATTATACGTTTCCCGCCACTGCTATGCAAATTCTCGAAACCACAATATTTGTAACCCTATTTTTAGGTCTTCTCATCACATCAAATATTGCTGAGAAGTTTTTTCTATCACTCTGTGAAAGTGTTGCTAACGCCGGTATCAGTGTCATCTGACATGAATATCAGTGCAACATTAGATCCATCGGAGAGCTCAGCTAGGACTGACCCACTGCAGAACCTGCCGCCGTCTTTGGGAGCAGGTCCAAACGTAGATGATCTTCCTCCAACATTAATTCCCCGTAGTAGCAGCTGGTGGTGGCCTTCAGCGCGTCTCAACACACTAGATGTCGGGGATCCATATGAATACCATTGCCAAAGTTGCAGCTCACCGATTAAACGTCATGCGTGATGAGACGCGCATAGACTATTCTGTTGGTAATTCTGGTATCGAAAGTGTAGTTTCCGGATAGAACTTAATTATTAGCTTGTTTCTCAAGTGAAGCATCTTTAAACAAAGGCAAAGTATTCTGTTAGCAAAGTGTGACGGCGAAATAGAAAAGAACTGAGAAATAGAGCTATAATAAGATGTACGCACTGAGCGGATAAATGCTCCTATTACTTATTTAACGAAGAATGTAACTACTTCAAACCTGTTTTTTTTTTATTTTACACCGACCTATCTTCATATCTACTATGCAAATCACAGTACCTTTTTCATTCAATTAATTTCTTCGTACCCACTACCAACGGAGATCTTCGAACTGTGGGTTTCCTGCTGCCTGGCGATTTTCGTCTTCACTACGAAGGCTGTGTATTGACTGTCAATCTAGTATAATCTAGTAGATTCTCTTGAAATATCAGTGTTAGGGGCTTCTATGTGGATTTCAACGAGTCAGCTTAACCCAGATAAGTTTTTTTTTTACCAATTTCTTGAACCCGAGGGGAAGATGAGATCGGTAAGACCAGGACTTCCGCGTTTCTTCAGTGTTTGTAAGTAACAGGATGACAGCTAGAGCCAGAGCAGTTAACAGCTGTGATAACGCTCATGAATCACCAAATTCTTTTCTCACCAAAGTAATCTTCAACAGAGATACGATGGAACCTGGCTAGGATAATTAGAATTTTGATACCAGGACATCCAGTGAATTTCCGGTTCTCACTTACACGCCTCATCGCATAAAATCGTTCATCGTTGAAGAACTGTACGGCTGCGGTCGGCATTCCATCGAACATGTATTCGGTGAAAATAGCTCAATAGAAAACGTATAAACCGTGTGTATTCGCGCACCTAAGCCACTCTGCCCACGGCTATATGGATCTGCATTAGTCGTTACTTGATACTTGGTACTTGAACGGCCGCCCTCACTAGTTGTGCGGGTCTCAGCATAATCACCATTTTTCAGAGATTTATTGGTTAAGCCATCGTGGTTTTCTGGAAATCCGAGAACAACATGGCCAAAGTCTGGCTCGGGTTTTCACCACCACTGGCAGTCACATCACTTGTGGATCAGAGCAAGATTTACCATGATGCGACTTTCATACGAGGACGGTGGCGAATCCTGGTATTGGTTTACTCTTAGCTAGGCTTTCTGATAGAAACCCCACACTCTTTCTCAGCTAGAGGCACTTTGCCGTGGGAACGAATCCCCCCGTTGTACATCGCATTCCGACATCCAGGAGCAACTCCCAGCCACGATGAGGCGGTAGACCGTTCGGAGGGCATTAGTCGTTAAGTTGTAAATTTAAGTAGGAGATACTGGATTTGATTCAGAGTTCTTCCTCGTTCGATAACTGTTTAGTGTAAAGGCCAGTTATCGTTTAGAGATCTAGTTTTTTACAATGACTATAGCGAATGTGACCTCTGCACTTCAATTACTACCATCGCCGAGATGTCCACTGCATCATCTAAATAGAATAATGCAGCAACATCGCCACACTTCTAAACCTAACGTCTAAAAGGCAGTTTCTTTTTCGATATATTCTTTCGAACTGCTCTTGTTGTGCTGATGAGAGGTTGCTATAAGTTGTCACTGTTGTTGGTGTTGGTGTTCTTCTGCGAGTGATGGATCGGCGATTTCGCCTACCACAGAACCTGGACCTCTTTTAGGTAAAAAATAGCCCTATAATTCGGCGACCAATTTACAGCACTAGTAAAGACCTAACATGTAAATAAGAGTCAATCTCCAATTTTGGTAAAGGTCAAGGCCCAAAGGTCAGTTCAAGGTTAAAATAAAGGTTATTTTTTCCAAAAATTACTCACCGTGCAACTGCGAAAAGGACAACCCTCGTGTTGCTCACGTGGGCTGACGATCGAGAGAACTAGTCACGTGTAGTACCAAGGCAGTCGACCTTCCGGTTAATCTCTGGGTTTCTGAAATTTATCCAAAACGCCTCAAGAGTTTTGCTCGCTGATGTTTTCGTTTCCTGCGCTAGGATCATGACGCACTTCAAAATCATCATCGTTGTGCTTCGTGCCCTGTTGCGTACCTAGAGGAGTACTTTGTCGCATATTAACTCTCCCATCTTGATGTTCTTTTAAGCGAAAAGACAAAGTGATCTACCTCTTTCCACAATGTATTCTTCATTACATGCCTTACATGAGATCAAGCGTATTGTACCTGAGCTTATGCAATCCCTTTTCTGAGATTTTTTTATTTTATTTTATCTAATACGTCTTCATGTCTACTGTGCGAATTCCAACACTTCTCACATCCAGTTCGTTTCCTCATGTCCGTCGTCCACCAAGGTCTTGCAAGTTTTTACGTGTGGCTTCGGTTGCTGTTTGCGGATTTTCATTTCATCTTGAATGTTGTGGAATGCTAGTCAAGTACTTTTCCGTGGAGTCCTGAGATTGCCGAGCGTTCCCAATTGGATTTCAGAGAATGATTTTTCCCAGAGAAGTCCGGTACCAATTTTCCGACCTCAAGTGGATGAGAGGCTTGAGTGACCCGCAGCTGAATTGAACTAGCACCATGCTCGTGGTGATGGTCATCACTACCACTGTGCTATCCATCTATAGCTTATGCAATTCTACCATTAGAACAAATTACACAATTGTAACTGCCACGACCGACTTTCTATTAACCTCGGCATTGATCAAGTAATTTTCTTCGTATTTTTGTTGAGCAAACGCGAGGTGTTATTATTCTTTGTTCACGATTAAGCTGACGTTTCGGCGGATTTCGCCTTCCTCAGAGCCTGGAAAGGTCAAGTTGATAGCAATCTACTCGGCCAGACGCCTCCATAACCAAACAAAGAAACCCCAAACCAAGATTTCAACCACTTTGAACACAGCTTTGCACACTCACCGCTTCCTATGAGGTTTCCACTAAGTATGTCACGTAGAGACTAACCGCACAGAAATCACGTGGAAGTGTAATGTGCCCCTCACATCAGAAAAGCAGTTTTATATACTGCCCTATATCACGCGTGATAATGAGGCATTCTTCCCTGCGGTTCATTTTCGGATTTCTGGAATTAATCCAGAGTGCCTCGACAGTTTTTCGCGCCTGTGTTCTTGATTCGCGTGCGAGGATCGTGACACATACTTCGAAGTCGTCCCCGTTATGTCTCTGGGTCCTATGCGTGCCTAGCGGGGTATTTGGTCTATTTTTGCCGGCTAGGTGTTCTTTCATGCGGACGCAGAGAGGTCTACCCGTTTCGCCAATGTATTCGTCACCACACGTCTTACAGGAGATCAGATAAACTATACCCGAGCTCATGCAATCACCGTCTCTACCACTGGTGCAAATTATGCAATTTTGAGTTGCACATAGACGGTCATATAGGCGGTTACGAACTAGCTGGCGCTTAAGATTACTCGGTGGTATTTCAACTACGCTCACCGAATTCTCTAAGCCCGCCCTTCTTAAGCAGCGTTTTATAGCTGTACTTATATCATTTGAGATGAAGGGTAGGATAAACGGGACCCTTCTATCGCTAGAGTTGTCGTTTGGAGGCCTACGATTTCCTCTACACCTATCCTGAGCTACAGTTTCGTAGCCATTAGAAATGGCTATTTGCCGTGCCAAGTTCCGGGGCTCCTCTCTCTGCTCTCTTCCCGTGCACACGTTGGTTGCTGTTCGAAACATGTTTCTTATAAGCGCCCTTTTCGTGTGAGAGGGGTGAGAGGAGAGGTAATGAACCAAGATGTTTTTACTACTTGGCTTTCGGTACCACTNTACCCGTTTCGCCAATGTATTCGTCACCACACGTCTTACAGGAGATCAGATAAACTATACCCGAGCTCATGCAATCACCGTCTCTACCACTGGTGCAAATTATGCAATTTTGAGTTGCACATAGACGGTCATATAGGCGGTTACGAACTAGCTGGCGCTTAAGATTACTCGGTGGTATTTCAACTACGCTCACCGAATTCTCTAAGCCCGCCCTTCTTAAGCAGCGTTTTATAGCTGTACTTATATCATTTGAGATGAAGGGTAGGATAAACGGGACCCTTCTATCGCTAGAGTTGTCGTTTGGAGGCCTACGATTTCCTCTACACCTATCCTGAGCTACAGTTTCGTAGCCATTAGAAATGGCTATTTGCCGTGCCAAGTTCCGGGGCTCCTCTCTCTGCTCTCTTCCCGTGCACACGTTGGTTGCTGTTCGAAACATGTTTCTTATAAGCGCCCTTTTCGTGTGAGAGGGGTGAGAGGAGAGGTAATGAACCAAGATGTTTTTACTACTTGGCTTTCGGTACCACTTTGTAATGTAGCCATTTTCTGATAAGTGTACGTTCAAAAATGGAAGCCATTTTTCTTTCGGCTTTTCTCGGGTGAACTTGATATACTCTGACTGTGCGTTTAACTTTTTGAATTCGAAGCATTTGTCCATTTCCTCTTGTGTTGAGCAAAGGACAAAGCAGTCGTCTACATACCTACAGTAGAGTAGCGTCCCGAGATCAGTCACCGGTGCTTCCACCTTAGACATAAATGCAGTGGCAAGGCTTGGAGCCAGTCGTTGCCCCATTGCCAACCCTCTTATTTGAGCGTAGTACTTTCCAGACCATCTGAAGATTGAGCAGCTCAAGCATTCTTTTAAGAGTGCCATCAGGTGCTCTATCCTGAAGCCATACATGTTTATTTCTCCTTCGTGTTGTGTAAGGAGTTCGAATATGGCTTGCATTGCGGAGTCATTCGACACGTTTGTATAAAGGGCGGTAACGTCGAAGGACTCCATCACGCACGCGCTGTTGGGCTGCGCAGTACGTAGACGATCCAGAAACATCTGGGTATTCGTAAGATGGGCTGGACTGTGTTTCAACAACTGGTTAAATATTAGGGTTAAAAACCATGCTATCCTGTCCGTTGGCCCGTCTACGCAGCTAATAATAGGTCTAACCTTAAATAGTGATGGATCGTTAGACGCAAGATCATCGCTGGATACTAACTTATGAGTTTTTATAAGTAAGTACGAGACGGGGCATGTTGGTAAGTCAACTTTAAGTTGAGAGATAACTGATGGTTTTAAACCAGCAGCCCTTGCCATTTTGGCCCATTCGTGGTTTAGTTTTCGGTATTTACTTTTGAATTCCTCTTCACATGATGGTCGATAAGGTGAAGCATCTTCAAGATGCTTTTTCGTTATCTCCACATCCAACTGATGAGGAATTACGACAAACTCTCCACCCTTATCACTTACGGAAAGTCTTATGGTTTTCAACCTTATCAGTTCTCGTACCTCTCGCATACCACGTCTTTGCACTGGAGTGAGGTTTGAGCTGCATTTTTTCGCGCGATAGTGATTAAGGACTTTGAGAGTTTCATTCGCAAACATCCGAAATTTGACATCAACATCATTATTGGGCTCTTGTTGTCTAAAGAACGTCGGGGGAAATGGTGCCATTGGTAGGGCCCCCACTTGATATTGTTCGCACCTATTTAGCGCTTCATCTCTAGCTTTTTTGCGGGGTCTATCTTGAAGTTCATGTAATCCACATGCGACCCTACGCAAGGTTATCTTATAAATGAGTTCAGATGGTGAGAAACTCGGCCCCAATTCTAATAACGAGCGCGCACCGTCAGGGAGAGTTATGCCTCCTAACACGGTTAGCCTTGAATTTTCTTGCACCTTACCTATCCTATTGTGATCTGTTTGATGTTCGTTAGCGATGTTTCTGTGCGCTATTGAAGCTGTGTTATGTGATTTACTCAAAAGGTCTTCGAATTTTCTCCGCAAAGTTACTTTAGCATTAGACCTAATAGAGTTGCAAATCAACACTGACCTGCCCACTATTCTCCTCCTCCGGTCCTGTCCTCCTACGCACAGTTATTTTTGAAATGGTGAAAAAATGGTTGTGATGGTGAAAAACTTAGACCCTATTATAGTAGTGAGCGCGTTCTCAGGTAAGGCCATGTCTCCAAGTACGGTGAGCCTAGATATTCTTGGTGCATTATTAACCCTATTTTGACTATTAACAAGAGCAGTCATCAACCATATGCGACCTACGCATCAATTTCTGATGTGGAGTGGTGCATCAGCTGTTCTAACCTTCCTCAGTGGAAGTCATGAAAAAGGCGATGACTGTTTCGAGAAGCTGTTAATCACGTAGTTACCATAGAGTTTTTGCCTTTTGCAAGTGTTCTTGAAGCGTTTGGCCTAGTAGATTGTAAATGAGTATACCCTTCCAGGCTCTCAAGAAGGTGATACTACCGAAACGTCAGCTTATGTTGTATTGTATTGTGTTTTTCTGTGAAAGTAAATGTATAACAACCTCGTGATTACTGAGCAAGAAAACGACGCATTCAGAAATCATAATAAACAGTAGTGCTTAAAAGAGCCGAGAACACAGAGAGATGCCGATCTCATAATTTCTGATTCTGATAACCATGATTGAAATTCTACAGGCCGATAGTAATCACGACCTTAGGACTAATCTGTAACGCTTGCAGAGAAGCGATAGAAGATTTTCGGAGAAAAAAATCCAGCGCTGACTAAAACCGATTACGTGTAAATCCCACAAGGATTCAACTAATTACGTGCCCAGGGGAATCATCCTCTACTAGAGATGGTTGCTACATCCAAACGGGCAATGGAGAAAACCATCCAAGACTTCTTCAATTTTTTCAATAGGCAGTTAACACCTAGCATGTCATTACGTTGGTCTCAGTGGTGTTTCCTTTCGGATGACCGACAGACCTGCCATCGTTTCGGTGAATAAAGCGCAGCACCAACATTTGGAGAACACGTGGTCAGTCCTAACCTACATATTAAAGCGGCTTTCAACCTGTTGTCTAGCAGAATAAGAAGCTCCTAGTTCATGTACAATGACGAAGTTTAATACAACATCGGCGATTACTTCTCCATCTTATTAGGTGTCATTTACAAGCATCACCTGTTGTTCTAAACAGGATTAACAAAACACTTGTCGAGGGCAACGTTACAAACAGTGAGGCTTAACGAAGCTTTCAACTATTGTGGATCATATCAACATGGTATGGAAACTCATCGAGGTATCGCTGCAGTACATGTGCTCGTTTTACCTCGTTTACATTGGCTTATACAAAACCTTCCAAGTCGTAGAAAGAGCCGTGAAAGTTTCTAAAATCAAGGCTTCTCCTTAGATCACTAACATTCTTAGCAACTACTTTGAAAAAAAGCGAACAAAGTTTCACTATTATATAACGACATCATCATCGACTTAAGGAGAATTTACCGCAAAAGGCGATAATATCTCTTCAAAATCACTCAACACCACTATGAAGAACGTCACGCGGAAATTAGAATCAGATAACATCGGACTGGAAGTCGGTAGTTGGCTTCAACACAGTGCTGTTGTTGATAACTTTGCCCTCGTTACTACAAAAGTTAGCCACTCCTTTATGGATGTTAGCCGATTTCGCTAACAGTTGTGGTGAAGTAATTCTCAAGACCACTTCATATTGGTCTCAACATTGACCAACAATTCACTGCTTTCCTACACGCAAGAGGTAGCCACTATACTGCTTATGCAGAATAACTGAAGTTTCAGCGGTCTCGTCTTCTTCAGGAGGTGGACCGGTTAAGATGATTGCAAGCTAGTCAGTCAGATATTAGCACAAAACCCCGAAATCTATACTTGACTCGTAGAAGTGAGTGTCCTTTGACAACGAGCTTAGAATGCAGTTGGCGTGTGAATGTGTTAAACGCGGGCGAGCAGGGACGCTGTAACTTCCTTTGCGTGTGTTGAAATGCAGTTGAGTCTAATTGCCTAAGCGCGATGCTCGTTGAGGGATGATGCCACCAGATTCGATATGGCCCCGTTGTCGATTCGTGTCGGCCTCCACATTCTTTATCTATGTATGTTCCACATCTCAATAATATCGATATTACTTTGCAGTTATGCCGCCCATATCATCTATTACTCATGAAGATGTCGATTCGTTGAACCCGTAGTGGATCAGGTGTCCAGAGTAGCATCGTTAGTGATGGATTAAACTTTCATTCGTCAGCGAGTGACCGTAACAAACAAGTCGGACTTAAACGGCGAAGTTTTACTTAAAGAACGATAAAAAACTGTTGCATGTCTAAATAACTAGAAGCTCTAACCACTTTGAGAAAAGGCAGTCAATTTTCACTACCATTAGTGTGGAAAGATGTGAATCATGCTGGTTAACGACAGTTGTATACCTACTCAAAACCTTGTTACTTTATTGCTGACAAGAACCATCCTGATTTTATTTGAAGCAGTCAGCAACGTAGGCTTCTTGGAGTACCATTCGTCCCAGCAACCGTCATTTTGTACGGCATGCGGTAAACTGCATACGGTATTCACAAAATACTACTACGGTAAAATTCTTTGATCAAGTACGGCATGTGCTACGTGAAGAAGAACCACTTTCGTATTTGAGGTCATATTTTATGCTTTAAGCGTTGTCGTATAAAACTACGTCATGTCGCCGATTTGAAAACCCATGGGACCCGCTTCCTCTCTCGAATGTCTTTGTCACTAGTCTAGTCCCCTTTTCCTCAGCTGAAAAATTCTTCAAGTGAACGAAGAAAGTCTCCACTATGTATAAGGAAAGTCTGTTTGTCGTTCCCAGACAGGCAGTTTTATCCCAATGTTCTTAAAGAAAAAGGTGAAATAAAAACTTTGATTTGCCGATCCTTCTTTTTGTCGTAATTTCATTAGTTGAAAATCCCAATGCAGAAACAGAAGAATTTCCGCCTTAGAGAGAATTTCGACACAGCAATGAATGCCGCTTCCTAGATTCTCTTTCTCTTCATTTTATTCTTCTTTTTTTCCTTCTTATTCTTTTTTTTCTGATTTTGTGCTAAATCCGGTAATTTTCTCACTATTCTCACAATTGGGTTAGAAAAATCGCTCTCTAACACGTAATGACTGGGCTTAACTCGTCATCTTGCAGTGATGTGGTCTTGCCTTAGTCGTATGGGATGAAGCACTTTAGATTTCTGACAAGTCGAAGAACTTCATACTAATACAAAGTAATTTCAACGCATGTAATCTACTGCATGCTTGCCAAATTAGACGCTGAGCTAAATCTATTGCATCCTCTGCATTCTATGTGTCCTCTTAATCACCCGAAACCTTGTTAACCATCAATTTAAATCTTGAACGAGCAAACTTTCAATTCGTTAACTTCAACACTACAATTTAATTTCGCCGATGTAAAAAACCTCTAGTTACTGGAAAGGAGAATATTATTATGCGCTACGAAATTATCAGCGCTATTCATACGAAAAGGGCGTCTGTGGCGCAGTGATCGTAGGCACCGTGCAACACACACTTGGAATCGATCTCCGTCCCCATGGCCCCACCAAGCCTTCCATCTCTTCGGGGTTGGCAAATTTGTACCAGACTTGTCGGGGAAGATAGCAGCACTGGTTCGATACATCGGTAGGCCACCGGGAGTCATTGCAAAGGCCAGATATGCATTCAATCACCTCCAAACGTTGCTTACTGAAGTTGGATCCATGGCGCATCTCTCAAGGATTGATAAACGCCGCGAACTTTACCTTTTTATCCTTTATTCATACGAAGATGTTGGCAAAACCGAAGCTCATTTTTTTTCACGAGTTCTTGTAAAATGATCGGCTTTCATTGTGAAGTCCAATACATTTCATATTAAGTTCATTGTTATTTCCTTTTTCCACTAAGCTCTATATTAGATTCTACCACAAGTATCGATTTTGTCGTCGAATTAGATTAAGATGAATAAGCATTTCAGTACTTATGAATGACGCGACACCGTACCCGTGACACTCAAATGGGTCGTCGTCATCGTCGCTCGAAAGTCACCCGGGTAGTGAATCTCGTCAAGAAAATTATCGCTTTCTTCTTCTCACACATCGGTCTATGTGCATTGGTGAGTATAAGTACTGGTAAAGTAATCGCTTTTCTTTTAATAATCAATACGATTCATATTTTTCCCACGATATGAGTCATGTAGGGAAGTGTGTATAGTAATTGTTCGAGGTGTCCTGCTATACATGGTCATTGATCCAATCCGACCTCATGAGCTAAGCAAAGCATACTATCTTTCTTGATTTAGCTCCGGTTATTATTAGACTAAACAGAGAGGATAAAGACACTGACTTTATGCATCGATAAGTCGCTGTATGTCATTGTAAACGCCAGATATGCATTTAAACACCTCCACATTACCACGAATGAAATCCAATGCATGGCAGATCGCTGAAGTGGTTGCTTAACACCTAACGCTTTATTCTTTATCTCTGATATACACATTCGTCCCTTCACCTTCAGCCTTCTTTCTTTTCTCAGTTTATAATCGTCTCGTGTTTTCTTAGTGGTTATGGAATCTTCAAAAGAAATCGATGTTTCTTTAGATTACTCAACTTACACGAGGCTTCTTAAAAAACTCTTTATTCCGCTGACGTTTTAATGTCTTCGTCTTCCCTAGCGCAGATTGATCCGAGTCGATTCGTCCACAGGCGTTCGTCTCCACAGTGTGGTTGCTCATAGTCTTATCTAATCTCATCGTCTTAAATGGAGCACTGCTCGTAGGAAATGACCTCAGTTGGCGGTGCCTTTTATACAGGACCGTTGTTGACTGTTGCTGTTCTATCGAGAACAAACGACTGTGAACCATCGGCTGAGATCAATCCATTCCGAAGAAAACGAACAAGGCGAAACGTCAGCCGAGTAAAAGTTATATAACAACCTTGTGCAAGCTGAACAATCTAAATGAGGTCGGTTTAATAAAGTCTCCGTGAAGAAATTGTACTATTCCCAGGAGTTTTTGACCTTCTCTGCTCTTTTGGATACGATTTATGGCAGTCGTAGCCGCCAAAACAGTGATGTTTACAGAATAGACATAGGCATCGAAGTCGTTTCTTCCAAGTTTTTGATCGATACTATGCTATATGCTTTTGAGAAACGACTACGTCAAAACCGAGTGCCAAAATTATAAATTTTTCCCTAGGGATAGTTGGAATGTGCCCGATTGGGAATCGCATCATTGCCCGTTAGTTTCCTCTTATCTCAAAACTAACTTCTCTGTAGATTCGAACACAACTCAGCAACATCTACCGTAGCATGGCCCGTTAGAGAACCGAACAAATGGAATGCACAAACAATATCCAGTCCTTTCGATATTTTCTTTGTCCTCACAGACTTTCTAAAATCAATCTTATGTTTAAGGTAGTCGGTTATGCGCTGTTGGGAGCCGTGATATTTCAAGCTGTTGAAGGACCACATGAGGAGCAGGTGAGTTCATAATTTTTTCCATTGTTTGAATATTTTTTCAACACTTTTTATAATTATGATTCAATTCATGCTCAAGCTAATATTACAAGTAATTCTTCGTATCCTTGTTGAGCAAACGCTTCCTCAGAACCTGGAAAAGTTAAGTTGACAGCAATCAATTCGGCCAAACACCTCCATAACCAAACAAGGAAAACCAACCAACTAAACCAAGATTTCAATCACATTGAACACAGAGTCTTTGCACACTCACCGCTTTCTATGAGTCTTCCACTGAGTATGTCGCGTGAAGACCAACCGCACAGAATTCACATGGAAGCGCAATGTGCCCTCCCATTAGGATAACAGGCTAATATTATATAAAAGTATGGAAAAAATCTGCACTTCTTCCATCGATATTTTTAACGGGCCGCTGAAAACGCAGGGGTGACAGGTGTCATATATACACATACATACCATGACCACTGGCTCTACCCTGTCCAGCACCCCATCTATGCTGAACTAAGAAATCCTATAAGTGTCCGGAACAAGACAAGTCTTGAAGTGACAGTCGAACGGACATGCGAATCCGGAGACCATGTTTGATTACGGATGCGAGACAGTGAACGTCCCAGTTTCCTTCATCGTAAAAGTTTTAGACACGCAGAATTTGTTCAAATGATTTGCGAAACAATAGGAAGCTTCATAACATTGTTCGCCTCCCTCGAATTCAAAAATTAGGGTTCTGACTCCATCCAAGTAGGTACGTCTTAAGCGAATTCTTAATTTCATTGCATGTAAAACTTGGTGAGTTCCTTGAAGGACACAGTTCATGTTAAGGTATTGTTTTTGCAAAAGTACGAAGTTAATCGAGGAAGTCAGCCAGCCCTGTTAGTATGAACGTTCCATGTGGACCTTATGAAGTTTCAAAAACTTGACGTCATTATTCCTAACACCCAGTTCAATTTGGGGACCCTGTCGAGAATATAGCTTAATAGTAACTTGGGCAAATCGCTTGTCGATATCCGCCAATAAAATTTGGTACTGACCCAAACTTCTGGGGCCTCAAATTGCGTATAGTTTCTTTCAACTAATGGGTTGCAAAAGTGTTAAACTAAAGGAAGTCAGATTTTTCATCTTATATTCTAAAATAAGACAATTGAAGAGAAGACAAATATCATATAAATATCTCTTTTAGGAGTACTTCTTACGCAGTTTTTCTCAAACTTTGTTAACTAAGAAAAAAGTTTTCGCCAGAGTATGAACGAACGTCATCTTTATCAGCACACATCGATTAAGAGATAGACACATGCTCTTGTATTCAACTGCTGCTAAACTATGTCGTGAAAACACAACTCTTCCAAGCATCTCTTATCACCCCCTGGAGAAAGAGTCCGATGTTCTATCAGATTATCGGGGCATTCAGTTGTTATGATCTCATGTAGGATAAGAGCACACATCTTTCGGATTTGATCAGTCCATAAGGGATCCGGAAGTCCTTCACTCTGAACGTGTGTTTGTTTTATACAATAACTTTTGGAGCCCTTATGTTGTGTCTAATCTTATGAACCAACTTCCATTAAACTCCGTAAGAATAATCAATAATTTTCCGCATGATTTCGTGACACGAGGTTAGTATGAAAAGCTATTATTCGGCAGAATAGAATTTTTTTATCCTACCCTCGTGTAACCAGCGCAATCATGTAGAAGGGCTCAAGTAGAATCACGTGTGTATTACAACGCACCTCTATCAACTAGGTTGGACTCTCTTTTTGGTCTTATTTACACGTCTCCTTCAGTTTGAAGAAGTTTTTGTAATATTGATTGCAGAAGCATTGAAATACATGTTCAGATACAGTCTTCAGTGACGGCAGCTCGTGGACGAGCGGTCGATGTTGTCTGGAATGCAACATTCCGAGTGAATCGACTTAATCAAGATCAGTGGAAGTCAGCCGTTTACAAAGAGGCGAGTATACATTCCGTTTAGGCCAAAACACTTGCTATCACTGATATTTCAGGTAAAAAAGTTCCAAAAAATCTGCATGCATGCAATTCGGAAAGGTTACGACGGTAAAGAATTCAAACAAGCCGCGCAATGGACGTTCACTGGAGCATTCCTTTACTCACTTACCGTCATCACAACTATTGGTGCCTCATTTGCATTGTTCCACCGTACTTTCCAGCTATAACACTAAACATTATGGTGTCTGAAAACACCACTAGTTGCAGCGAGGCAGTGATTTGGTGAGGATGAAAGCTCACCATTTTAAGCGAGTTCTCAGCCTAGTGATAAAGCATAAATCTCTTGGCGTTGATCAATCCAAGAAGATTCGCTGTGTATTCAATTTCACTAAGTAGATGGAGATAAATGAATGAATTTCTGGCATATACAGTAACTCTGGGACATACAGTCTTACCGATGTACCGAACCAGTATTTTGTCTTCACAGACAAAAGCCATGCACCAATAATCTGACTCTAAAGGGATAGGAGGGGCTGGGAGGCTTGATTTGACCGAAGGTGAAATAGAACCAATAACCAAGCGTATATTTCTTTCTCCATCATTTGTTCATTATCGTAAATTGAAATAGGAGTCTTTTCTGGGTGTTCAGTTAGTCGCGATTCACAGCATGAAATTTAACCTATAAATTATACCTAATTATAACGTAGTCACTTGAGGTGGAAACAGTTTTAAACTTTAAATAGACATAATCGGCTGTGGTTCTCATGTGACTGCCGTATCACCCCTATCATGTACCTTCCACCTTCTTCACATCACTTTCAGGAAGACGCTTTGCTTTCAGGCTACGGTAACACCTCAGCGAAAACGTATATCGGCAAAACTCTCACTATGCTATATGCAATCATAGGAATTCCACTTATGCTGCTCTTTCTCACCAATATCGGTGATGTAATGGCGAAAATCTTCAGGTACGAGTTACTGAAAACACTCTAACAAGTTAGAGTACTTAATTCTAGGAAAATACTGAGAAGCAGAAAATTAATTGTAACCCCGTTTTCATTTGGTTCCTTCATAGGCAAAATAATTTATATTGGGCTAATCCCCAATTCGCTTCTGTGCAATAGAATAGTTTTATTGCCTTATCTTACACGATCCTACATTACACAGTGTGTGGATCCAAGCATTTCATGCGTCCTATTTGTTTCTTCCCATTCACATTCTACAAAAGTCTTCCAATTTTTTCATGTGATTTCGACTGCTGCATAAGGATTTCTGGCCTTCGACATGAATGTCGTTAGGTGAATGAAGAGTCGATTCTCTCTGACATCCTTGGATAGCCGTACAAAGTTGTTCTCAAGCCTTTACCACAGGCAGCTGACAGCTTTTCTTGGCTGTAGGGAGTGGATTGACTTAAGATAAGTTTAGTACAAGTGCATCGATGCTAGGTGGATCAGAGTCTTGATTAGTAAGGCGCTAGTCTAAAGTAATGGTCGAATTAACAGCTTGCGAACATTGAACAGCTTTCAACCACCGAACTAGCTGCGATCTACAATGAAACAACAGGCATAAAATTAATGACGTTTGTCAAGGGTTCCTTCCACGTCTATGCGTTCATATTCCGCTCCATTAGTACAACAGAGTGACAATCTGACAGACGATCTCATTTTTGTAATGGCGGAGAAAGATTAACAAAATTGGGATTAAGTGCCTCTTCGGTTATGTTCTACTAACTCACTGGGCAGCTGCTCTTTTCTTGATCACCACACTGGAAGTTGTTAATATAAAGTTTATTCAACGGTTGCTAACGATCTGTTGTTTTCGCTTTCTCCGAGCCTGGAAAAATCAAATTGGCTTGTAGTCTGCTTAAGCAAACACTTCCATAACTCCAAAAGATGGAACTCAAGAGCTAAAGTTTAACTGCACGATGAACAGCTTTTTATAAACCTTCACCGTCTTGCTCTTTATAAACAATCCCCTCATTGATGAAGTCCAGCTGCGCAGAGTTCTGTATGAATGAAGAATGTGCCTCGGGAATGGGAATAGGAAAAGGAACGTGAATAGGTGGTAATTAATATTCGAAGAATACCTTCCTACGTACCTATAAAGAAGACAGAGACTTATTCTTCAAAGCCAAGATTAATGAAAACTTGGCTCTGGGAATCACTAAGCAGTTTCGTAACTTAAATGAATCAAGTGAACGTATTATTTACTGCCTATTCTTTTTAACGGCAGGGTATACATTGTGAAATATAACTAGAACCAGCTGAGTGACAGGCAAAACGAAGGACCCGGATGGTGTGGTGGTGAAGTGCGCTGCTCCCCGGTAAGAACAACAGCGCGTGTTCGTTCTCCACCGCATACATCTGCGGTCCGGAGTCTTGCAAATATCTCAGCATCATTGAATCAAATGAATCAGGGGCTCGATCAGTGACACTCACGAGCCCAGAATCAAGCGCGAAACTCCCAATACAAGAATGCTTCACATGCGTTTCGGTATTTGTTTTTCTTACTCTGATTTTTCTCTTGAGATTAGAATAGTCTGAAATGTTTCGCATGAAAAGGAATGTCGTCGTAAACAAGAGTTTATCGCTATCGAGGCGTTTGGATTAGGCTTTTGTAGTTAGAATCTTAGTATCCCTACAATTTTTCGGAGTTAAGGCAACGAGATAGCGTTCAAGACTCTTTACTTTCATATAAAACTTTAATAAGTATTTTTCTTAGGTCTTTTTCAAGATTGAAGTTCTTCAAAGTCCAAAACAGTTTTCCAAAATCTGTTTCTTTAGATTTCGTGTCTTAACGTAGAACAATCTACTTTTTGCCTATACTGATGCTGATGATCAACAAAAATATCAAATACCCCATATATCGATTCTGCTTTTTCTTACAGATTTCTCTATGCACAATCGATTCGCCTCAAATTCCGTTTAATACTTTGGCACAAGAAAAGGAAGGTAATGAAGAAAGGAGGAATAGAAGTGAATAATAAATGAATAGATGCTGATATAAGTGTTTTTCAAGGCGGCGAAAATTCGTCGTGCGAACTCGCTTGTCTCTCGTCTTACAAAAGCTCATCGAGTAAAAGCTGATTCGTCCATCGATTCCTTCGCTGTCGGTGAGCATCAGACCCGATTCTTCTTCTTCCTTTTACACATGTTTTGTCCTTCTTCTTGCTCTTGCCCATGCTCTTCTTGTTGTTCTTGCTCTTCTCATTTTTCCATTCTTCTTCTTTCTCTTTTTCTTCCCCTAGAATCACTTGAAATTTCAGGTGGTCCTGATGTAGAGGATCTGTTAACGGCTCGTGTTGAGATGGAGCAGTTAGAGGTTCGTGAAACCGCGCAAGCCCAACTCGAAAAGATTAGCGTGCCGTTATCTTTGGTGGCTCTCACGATGTTTGCGTATCTTATTGCCGGTTCGTGCTATAAAATAAACATTGCCTTTTTACTTCTTGTAGAACATCAGACTGCTGATTTATGTTTTAGGCACGATACTCTTCAAGCTATGGGAGGGTTGGACATTTCTTGAAAGTTTTTACTTTTGCTATATTTCACTCACCACTATAGGTAAGTTAGTCGTAAAGTTGCAATGATTCCCTCCATCTATTCAACCATGCCGTTTCCAGGGTTTGGTGATCGTTTTCCCGGAGCGTCAGTCGGTAACGATAAGGACTCTCAAGAAAAGTTAGTGATCACTTCGGTGTATCTCTTGTTCGGCATGGCATTGCTTGCCATGTGCTTCAACCTAGCTCAAGAAGAAGTTCAACTGAAAACACGATGGATTGCTGATCACTTCCGTTCAAAACACGACAACGAAGACGATTAAAGTGATGTTAGATCTTAGGAGAAATCTATGTCATAAAGTAAATGATACACTCTGAAAATCTACAAACAAACAAGAAAAAGGAAGCAAGAGAACATTTGGGAAAGATATGATTTAATTTTCAGTGAATGGATTTTTTTAAAAGATCAAAAAGAAGAAGCTTCTATGACATGTGTTTAGGTTGCAAAATCATTCCTGTACACTGAAACAGTCTTGGATATCGATAAAGGCAGTTTTCTACTTTTGTTTTCGGGAAATGTTCGCTTTGTAATTCAGGTTTGCTTGATTGTTTTACACAGTGCACCACCGTGAAAACCCAAGCGAGCAAAGATTTTTGGGGCCGGATAACCTTTTCACGGTGCTGCTAATTGTGGACCTATTTGTCCCGAACACTCGTTTCCTTATGGGTGTGGGTTTGTAACCGTCACCAAACAACTAGTCTTTCGAAAAAATGATCAAATGCATAGCGGTACTTTTAAACGTCTGGACTGAATAGAACCGATGACGAGCCCATGAAAAGGGTCGGCTTGACCGTTGAGCAACTTCTGAAGTACTTTACGAAACCTCAACATCTATTAAGCTCGTTTTGCAAGGGACTATATAGTTTAGTGCATTCCTGTCAAAGTTGGCGTACATTGTGGTGACAAAATCATTCCCGTATCAGATCGAAGAACTTCCATTTTATCGATCGACGAACGCTGTTTAAGGCTAATATACTTCCTGTTCATAGTTCTGTACATCTAACTGCTCACCAGTGACAAGTAACCAACTTCTAATTTTTGCACACATACACACAAACACACATATACACGCTCATACGCACACACCATACACATACACACACATACATACCCAACACACAAGCACACACACATTCACATACAAACACACATACACACACAAACACACACATACACACATTCATACGCACACATACACACACTCATACACGCATTTGAAAATCTGTTCACTTCGACATAAACCAAACATAATCTAAAATGAATCTTTTAGTTAACACAGTAAATATGTAATCATTATAGCACAAGAAGTGAAAAAGTAGACGTATAACCTGACAGAGTTGAGAGTTTGTAAAACCCAGGACGGCAGGTGTCTGCGGTCCCAAGTTCTGCAAATATCTCAGTACCTTAACCTTTTTATTTACTGCCTATTCTTTTTAATGGTGTGATAGATTGCGAAATATAACTTCCATAATGCTGAGATATTTGCAAAACTCCGGACCGCAGGTGTCTGCGGTGGGGAACGAACGCGTTATTTTCCTTTCCGGGTAGTAACGCGTTCACCACCACACCATGCTGATCCTTCGTTTCGCCTCTCTAAGCTAGCTCTATCGATCACAGCCATCAACAATCACCCGTCAGCGTAGAACAAGATCTCAGCATTACGAAAGTTATATTTCGCAGCCTACCCTGCCATTAAAAGGAATAGGCAGTAAATAAAAAGGCTAAGATTGTGATTATAACTATAGCCTCAACTTAACTGGGTTCAATGCCGATTTGGGCTCCCCAGATCAATCCCGTTGACGGGTGATTGCTAATGGCTGTGATCGATAGAACTAGCTGAGAGACAGAAGGAACGAGGGAGCCGCATGGTGTAGTGGTGAAAGCGTTACTCTCCGGAAAGGATAATTGAGCGTTCGTTCTCCACAGCAGGACCTGCGGTCCGGAGTTTTGCAAATATCTCAGCATTATGAAAGTTATCTCAGCATCAGTAAAGTTATATTTTGCAATATATTCCCTGCCGCTGAAAGGAGTGGGCAGTAAGTAATAAGTTAAAAGAGTTGAAAGCTTTTTCAAAAACGCTATTGTTTGTCGTACTGATAAGTGATTGAGCTTTTCAAACTGGTGAAGAGTTTTTAAACATTTCCGTTCCATCGGATCTGTTCAGTGATTGAAATCGTCATGATACCTTGCTATGCTGAAGAGTTTATTAACATCTTCTGCATCGATCCTCATGCTATATGAACGTCTTCTATAGACGTTCCTGATTGTCATCGAAGAAAAAGACGAGAGTGTTCAAATAAACAATTCCAAGGCTGCATATCTATCAAGATAGAATATGATAAACTATGCTTCCGTACGAAGTCAATCAAAGAAAAAATAGATGATGCAGAAGAAGACCGAGTGATGAGCAATGAACCCGTTGGGAGCTTCCTCATCTTCCTTTTATGCGTTTGTAATCCCATTAATCATCGACCCACTCCAGAACGCACCAGCAAATTTCATTCGTTTCTGTCTCGCACTAGAACTTCTCTCTAGGCTTTGCAATAGGAACTTTGCTGCGGCCATACATTTCCCTTAACCGAGTTTCTACGTGAAAATGTCGAATTCTCCTTCGCATAATGTGTCACCATTTAATGGGTCAAGCTCCAAACTGTACACTACAGTTCAACATTTGGTTCGACGTTGAAACTATTAGTTGGAGTAGGGCGTGTAAAAATAATGAGTGTTTAGACCTACTTTGTCCGAAATATTTGTTTTCTGGCTTACTAGGACCACCAGTTTTTTTATCCTTCAGTATGTATGTCTTCCACACAATCGCCTAAGATCTCGTAATCCCACAGTTTTAATGTCTATTGTATGGTGACTCCATAGGAGACATTTGTAGCTCAGTGGTGACAGGTTTCATACGATAGTCATAATGATTGATTCGATCCCGTTTCCACAGCAAATCTATCCCTGAACACCTCCGGATTCGATGAATTTAGTAGCCGACTTGACTGGAAAGACAAAAACACTGACTTGATACATCGACAGACAACTGTTGGCCATTGTATAAGCAAGGTATTCATTCATCTCTACCGATATCACGAATAGAGTCGAATGCAGAGTTCATTGATAAGGTATAGATCGATACCTATCGCTTTATCCATTTTACATTATATCGCCGTCTTACAAGCTCAATGAAGAATGACTAGAATAATTATTTGGGTACTTGGACGTCTTGCTGGCCCTTCCTCACGAATTATGAGGACCCAGACACAAAGAGTAATAACTAGATAAATTAAATATAAAGGTATTTATGTAAATAAGTCATAGCAACAATAAATTATTAATTATAGTCAGTAAAGTAATTGGTGACCTCCCAACGGTTTTCCGTCCCATCGTGGCTGAGAGGTGTTTCTGGGTGTCGGACTGCGACGTACAACGGGGGTTTCGTCTCCACGGCAGAGTCTCCCAAACCGAGAAGGAGTTCAGCGTTTCCACCAGGAAACCCAGCTAAGTGTAAGCCAATGCCAGGATCCACCAACATCTTAGTGTTAAACTAGTCGCATGGTGGCAAAGGAGCAACCGCCTGTGGTGGCGACGACCTGGGGCAGACTTAGGCCAGACTAGTCTTGGGACTCTAGAGAAACACTATAGCTAAACAGGCAAAACAAAGGACCCGAATAGTGCTGTGGTGAAGTGCGCTGCTCCCCGGTAAGGACAACAGCGCGTGTTCGTTCCCCACCGCATACACCTGTGGTCCGGAGTTTTGCAAATATCTCAGCATTATATACGAGTTATATTTCGCAACACACCCTGCCATTAAAAAGAAAAAGGCAGTAAATAAAAGGGTTAAAACTCCTAACATCGTCCTTTCGACTGCGCGTTCAATAACGCTGGGTAATCTTTCATCCTGCTTAAGCAGCGACCACGTTTCTGACGCATACGCTAAGACAGGAAGTACTGTTGAGACTAAAAGGTGACCACGGAGTCGGGTGTTATTTGTTTTCCTCATTACTTCTTCGATGCTCTTGAATGGTCCCCAATCCCTCGTTTCCTTCTGCTCAACTTTGAAACTAAGTCGTTCATTATATTGATTTCTTGACCTAGACAAACGTAACTGGAGCATTCGGAGATGTTCTTTCCATTAGACGTGAATAGGGCGTACGAAACCAATCCGTTCCTCATAAATATTGTATCAGTGAGATTTAACCGAAGACCAATCTTACCACAGGCTTTGTCAAAGTCAGCCAGCATTCGTTCCGCTTGGCTGATGTTTGGTGTTACAAGGACGATGTCATCAGCAAAGCGAAGATGGTGTAACTGCCGACCGTCGATTTTCACTTTGATATTATCCCATTCCAATGTTCGCATGACGTTCTGGAAGATGGCGGTAAATAGTTTTGGCGAGATGGTGTCGCCTTGCCTAACTCCTCTTTTGACGTCAATGTTAATATTGCTGTAGGATGGTGATATGCTGGCTACGAAGTTTTTATACAACTCACGAAGAATCTATATGTTCTGAGTAGGGACTCCCTCGCTATCAAGGGATTCCACGACGATTCTATCTCAGTTGTGTCAAAGGCCTTTTTTAAACCAATGAAAGTGGGACAGAGCGGACTTTTGTACACTGGATACGGTCCATCCTACTAAACCCTTTTCAAAACATTCCTTGCTCACATAGCTACCCTTCGCCCAGTGTTCTGCCAATCCCGGTCAGGATGACTCAAGTAAAAAGTTTGCAGACGACAGACAGCAAGCAGATTGGCCGATAGTTGCCAATATCGTGTAGGTCACCTTTCTTGAACAATAACACGGTTCTGTTGGTCTTCCATTGAGCAAGGACCTCGCATTCAGATAGGTAACGTAAAAACAGCCGAGCCAGTGTGTTTACGAGGACTGGCGGAAGGTTCTTTAAGTGTTTTGGTCCTATCCGGTCCGGACCTAATGCTGTTCGATTTTTCACCGACGAAATGGCATGTCGGATTTCGGAAGGGAGAACCAGTGGTACAACATATCCATCCTCCTTTATTTCATATGTCGGAAGGCCTATCGAAGAGATCTGAATAGTATTCGCCAATGGTTTTCACCATTGCCTATCTGGACGCTGTAATTGTTCCGTCTGGGCGCGGATAGCAATCATTTTGGTCTTGTAATTGGCGAAGCTTCGGTGAGCTTTGCGATTGTTTTTCCCAGCCTCTGCAACTTCGGCCATTACTGCTGCTCTTCTCTCTTTAAGATCTTCTTTTATCGCCTGCCTGCATTGTTTTGCAAGCTCAGACGTTAGTTCCCGGTTGCCTGCAGCTCGTGCGATTCCACGCTGGCGTATCAGCTCGAGTGTTTCTGGAGACAAGCATCTCTTGGTTACTTTCGAACTCTCAGCTTTCATAGCGCTAACGTGAAGATGTTGAATGAGCCGATCGTATTCTTCGTCGATGTTGTCGACAACGGTATCTTCCCAACAGCCGACTAATGAATTGAATAAGTCCCAGTTTGCGGTGGTTCTACTTCAGTTTTGGAATTTAACGGCTTTTTCTCCTCTTCGTGCAAAATAGAGTCTTCCACGAAGGAGAGGATGATCTGATCTCGTGTAGAATTTTGGGGCAACAGCGACATCGGTCAGGCAAAATCTTCTATTTGATATGATATTGTCTATTTCGTTATAGTCTCCATTGGGAGACTCCCACGTCCAGCGTTGAGGGTGGGGCTTCTGGAATTGCGAGCTACCGTGGATGGTTTTAATCACTGTGATAAACTCAGATAGCCGCTCACTCTCTTCGTTCCATTCTAATCCGTGAGCCCCAGTGTGACGTTCTTCAGACGTTCTTCTTGGTCCAATCTTGGCGTTGAGATCTCCAATGATGACCTTGAAGAATGTGTGGTCTTCTCTGTAGAACTTTTCCAAGTGCATATAGAACGCTTCAACCGTAGACCTCTGATTAGGTGTTAGTTGCTCGAATGAATCATTGTTCATGGACAAACTCGTGTTGACGAGAACGCCGACATTGCCTACTCCTCTACTGTCGCATGTTCCGAGAAACAGTTCTTCTCCGGTGTCATAGACGGAGTTGAATGGGTGGCATCGTCTCATCTCGGCCCGACCAGTGTCGTCGTGCCTTAGCCTTCTTGATTGCATGAGCTAGTCTTCTATCGAGGACTCGGATGCAAGTGTTCGTGCATTGTAGGTACGGATCGCCATCATAGTTCTTTGTAATCCACCCAGCTTCCATTGGCTCTGAGATTTTAGCAGCTTCTCCGTACTTATCCTACCCACCGCTGCGAAATTGGGGGCTCTTTTAGGGGTCAGGGGGATGAGGCCCGTTTTTTTTTCACTGTGTTTATCATTTTGATACCTACGTATAGCTTACTGGGCTCTGAATGTGGAGGCTGGGTATACTCAAGAATAGCTTGCCAGGCTCTCCTAGAGTGGACATAGAGCTTATTTGCTGGAGGCGACTCCTAACCGCCTCCCATAAACTTCGCTGTCACTTGATTGCAGGCTTTTGGCCGAATTGACTCGTACAGTACAAACCGCATAAGCGAGAACGCACCAACACACGCATGCATGAATACGCCTAGCATATTCAGAAAGTATGTGCCAAATCAGAGCAGCAAAAACAGGGAGTCCATCTCTTGGATGCGTCTTGGTCTCAGGAGAGCAAAGGTCGCTTCTGGTCCGCGATTAACCCCCTGTCCGCCACCTGGGGATCCGCCACGTAACCTCGCGACTAACCGGCTCGAGATCCCTCATATGAAGGACCTCCGTGGTACAACGCACTGGGCAAGAGAAATCTCGTCCGTTATGGCACAAGTGAGTAGTGTGAGTGTTAAAAAATTTAGAAGAATTGTGGAGATTATTTTTTCTCAGTATGTTTCGATACGTTTGGAATAAAAAGTTGTTAGATATGAGAAGCACTTTAAAAGGACAAATAAACATACGAAACTGAAGGAATAACACTCCTTTAGTTTTGTAAAGTTCTCGTGCCCTAGAAGAGCACGCGTGGCAGTGGTCGGAGGCACGCTACAACACACACGTGAAGTTGATTCCTGCGCCCAAGCCCGACCTATCCTTTCATCCCTCCGGGGTCGGCAAATTGGTGCCATACTTGTCAACGATGGTTAATGATGTCATATGTATGGCGCATCCCTCAAGGAATGATCAACGCCGAGAGCTTTATCCTTTTATCCTTTAGCTCATTTTCTATGTGCCCTCAAATACTCCGCTCATCAAGAAGTAATTGGTTGTTATAGAGGAAATCGCGCGACGATGCGCTGGATATTAAAAGCGCTTTATTAATTTCTGAAAAGTTTCACAGTTCCGCCACTAGACGAAAGTTTGAAGACAATATTCTTTAGTAGGTGATGTTGACATTGAGACCACAAGACTTCGTTCAGAGGAATCGATGTTTTCTAAGATTTCTGATCACTTCCAGTGATATCATAGCCAAATATTGCCCTCCAACTACTTATTTAAGCATTTACTTCACTTTTAAAAAGGATTACTCTACAGAATTTTTTGGTTTTTCCAGCAATTATTTACTTCTTCTTACAATGTAACTACGGTAGTTCTATGAGATTTAATCTATTATCGACATGAGATGAGACGGCACATCATGCTAACCGTCTAGATGGAAGCCGTTGGCGTAAAAAATCGACTGTGGTCTCTTAGGGAATTGCATTATTATCCTATTTATTCATTTTCCACTCATTCTATCATTTTCAACACTATCTCGCTAACTGTGGTGACTTTAGCGCAGTGGTCTGCTACGTTGGTACCAGACTTGTCTGCGAGGATAGCAGCACTGACTCGATACATCGAGGCCACCGCGAATTATTGTAAAGGCCAGATATGCGTTCAATCACCTCCAGACAATGCTTCATGAAGTCGGATCCATGGCGCATCCCTCAGGGATTGTTTAACGCCGAGAACTTTATCTCACTAATTAATAAGAGATAACTTTAAATGATTCTTCTCTCATTTAATATTTCTATTTTTTACGACAGTCTTATGTCTTTTTATCCATCGACTATCAGATACAAGCCATTTCAAATTGTACCCTCATATTATAGGATAAAATCAAAAGTAAGTGCAAATTATGGAGTGAAATATAATTTTTTACGTGATAAATATATTGTAGTAAAATTTTCAGTATGAAAATGAAAAACTATTCACAATTAACTGTTTGATATATGAGTGCATGAGCAGTGATACTGCGATTTTTGCAAAGCTCCGGACTGAAGGTGTCTGCGGTGGGGATAGAACACTCTATCAACCTTTCCGAGAGCTAACACGTTCGCCACCAGATTAACTAGGTTGAACTCCGACTTGTGCTTTCGAAATCAATTTCGTTGACGAGTGATTACTGATGGTAATGGTAGATAGAAACTAGCTGAAAGAAAGGCGAAACGAAGGACCTGCATGGTGTGGTGGTGAACGCGTTACTCATCGGAAAGGACAATAGCGCGTTCGTTCCCCAACGCAGACACCTGCGGCCCGGAGTGTTGCAAATATCTCAACACCATTATGCTTACATAGTAACTCCCATAAAAAAGTTTAGAAGGCAACAAATAAAAAGTTAACATTATTAGTGCAAGGCTGTACTTTAAGCGAATACGAAGTGCTACCAGAGAATAGTTAACGTAGCATTTTTGTTGTTTCGTCTATAGATGCTATAAATTTTAATCAACACATGCAGTGATCCTTTGTGCTTACATTTATTTTAGCTGTTGAATTGAATGCAAATTACAAACATACATTTTTTCCATTGTCGTGAACTCTCTGGACAGTTCGTAAACTCAGTGCGCCAGCCAGGCGACGATCTACAACAAGCAGTTCGTCACCGACAACGTCATTAAAAGTGACATAATGTTCAACAAAATCTTTAATCGAACCGCTTATCCATAAATAAAGCGATTGACTCCACAGAATTGTGGATATCTTGGATAAAATCCATTTGTTGGAACGATGACAACTGCCTCATCCCTTTCGTTCCACAATGACCAGCTGACGTCTGCCCGTACTTCTGGAAGCTAGGCACCTTTGTCTCGGTTTTTCGTCTTAAAAGATCCTGGCCTCAGTCAGCAAATTATCACTGGAAAGAAAACATAGTGCTCGTTCCCACACTGATTTTAGAGAGATTAGAGTATCCGAGTTGGTCCAAATAAGTCATCAATACGTTAATATTTTCTCCAGACTTCTAAAGATTCGAGGTGCTTTTGCCACATTTTCTATATTTCGAATCAGTGATAGAGAGCTAACACTATATAGTCATCAAAATGACGTTTTAGTTCCCTTATCAGAAAAATAGTAATTAAAACCTTTGCGGCTTATCAGCAAATGTGTTCAGCAAACCATAGGGCATCGAACATGGAAATTATGAAATGATGAAGCTTTCCCGATAATTCGCTTAACACGTTGAAAATAACGTGGGCCACATATGACTCAAGAATTCCTCGAAAAAATCAAGGCGTATGGTGTCTTATAATGCCATGAATATATTTGCTCATGAGCCATAAAAATCCAAATTATTAGTTTAACGATGTATATATATATATACATATATATAGAGGGCCCGTGTGGCGCAGTGGTCAAAGACGCCCTGCAACAAACACGGAGTCGATCCTGCGTCCATGGCACACCAACCCTTCCATTTTTCCGGGGTCGGCAAACTGGTACCAGATTTGTCTGGGAGGCGAGCAGCACCGGCTCGATACATCGGTAGTCCACCGCGAGTCATTCTAAGGACTAGATATACGATCTACACGATGCTTCATGAAGTCGAATGGATGGCGCATGCTTCAGGAATTGATCAACACCGAGAGCTTTAACCTTTATCCTTTTATTATATTATGTTATTATATTACCATACTATTATATTACTATATTATTATTTATTATTGTATTATATCATTTTATTATTACATTATTATATTATCACATTATTGTTACATTATTGTATTATTATTATATTGTTATGCTATATTATACTTGTAATCTCATTATATTGAATTACTGCTTTTCTTGATGAACAGACACGAAGTAGCTGTTACAGCATTTATCAATACACGGTTGCTAACCATTTGTCCCATACACTTCCATGACCTCAACAGAAAAACTTCCAAAATCTCAATGGCATTGGAAGCCAAACAGCTCGTTCACATACACATCACTTTCTATGAGCTTTCCAGTGGGTATCCCACGTGGAGAGCAACCGCACAGAGCTCATATCGAACCATTCTCACGCTAAATTATCACTATCAGACACTGTGTAGGTTCACAAGTGACAATGAGGCATTCTTCCCTGCGGTTCGTTTTTCGATTCTTCGAATTTACCTACAATGCTCCGAAAATTTTGCCTGATGAGGTTTTCGATACCTGTGCGAAGATGATAATCTCTACGCTTAAATCTTCTCCATTGTGTCCCTGTGATCTATGCGTACCTAGGGGAGTATTTGGCTCAACTTTAGGTTTACCGACTACTAGTTCTTCACTGCGGACGCTGAATGGTCTACCCGTTTGGCCAATGTGTTCGTCCACACACGCTTTACAAGCGATCAGATACACCGCAAGCGAACTGATATAATAACCTTCTCTCCCGTTAGAGCAAATTAAGCACTTGTACGCAGACGGTAGGCGTAAAGGCATGAGTCTAAAATCTCAGCACACGTGCCCTCAAATCATCTTGGATAAATTTCAGGAATTTAGAAATGAACCTAGGGTTCTTTGCCATCACGTATGATCACATGCAATATCTTAGAGTGTTATCCTAAGGTCTCTACGTGAACTCTGCGCGGTTCGCTCCCAAGTGAAATACTCAGTAGAGGACTCACAGTATTCAGTGTGTGTGTGAAGAAACTGCTATGTTTCGATTACCATTCAGATCTAGCTATTGCCATTTCTCCGTTGAGGTTATGGAGGCATTTTTCTGACTGGACTGCAGTCAGCTTGACTTCTCCAGCTCTGAAGACAACGAAATCCGTCGAAATGTCAGTTAATACGTAACACCGTAAGAATCTCTGTCCTTATCAATAAAAGGGCAAGCTGTTGACCAAAAACGAAGTCGGTTTTGGGAACTGTGTGCAATGTTTGAACGACAGCACCACATCAGCTTGTCTTACTATGAAAGAATTCGATTCAGCAAGCAATTTAACTCGCTCAATACCTTCAATGACGATTTTCGTTAAAACTGGCAATAATCTTCAACTGAATGGAGAAAAAATACCGCAAATTTTCTTATTTAAACCTAAATTTCTGAAAAGCTTGAGGTCTTAAACGATACTTCATTCTCAGTGTTTCATTGTATGTTTGCTTATCACTCATCGATTTTTTGAGAATTAACATTTAAAAGGGGCAACCAAAAATTTACAGTAGTATCTCTTCAAGGTGGCTTTTATTTAACCACAGTAAAGAACTACTGTATGTCAATTAATATTGCCTTATTAACTCTTTTTTATAACCACAGCGATGCTGAGATATGAAACTTGGACTCCGCGCCAGATCGAACCACGATTTTCCTTCCCGGAAGATCGCGCCACACACTGCGCCACGAAGGCCCTTGCTCTGCGTTTCTCCCAGTTAGTTTTTATATTATTTCCCTTTATTGTAGTTTTTTAAACTTCTCTGTATTTTAAACGTCACGCGGCTCCTCACACGAATTTTGATCGCCGATATTTCGGCAACTTCGACTTCTTCGGAATCATTGGCTCTTCCAAAGAGTGAGACCACCCAAGTGTAGACCACAACCGGATCGTACTATTTCTAAAAAATTGGAAGGCAATCTTTTTAATCCGTACATCACAGTTTATTTTGGTAATCTCAAACCTTGACGCTATGAAAATTTTAATAATGGCTTATTAGTGACTATCGACTACTGATTAGCATTATAGAGTGATAGATTAGGCATTACCCTAGTGACCCTTTTTTGTATGCGTCGTTCAATTCCCGCTCGATGGCAAATCAAAATATCCATGCCTCAAAGGTCAGCAAACTGTTGCTGGGCTTTTCTGGAAAGATGAAAACTCCGGCCTAATACCTAAATTGGTCCACCGTAAGTCATTAAATGCGCCAAGTATGCATTCAATCAGCTCTACGATGCTACCAATGAAAACGAAAGCATGGGTCACCTCCTATTGACTGGTCAACGCAGTTCGCCTTTTAGGCTTCACTTCATGTTAATCCTATTGATGCTGTTTACCAAACCGATGATCTGCCAGTACTTCTACTTATTCCTCTCCCTATATTGATTCATAGTTATATATAGAATCCCTAAAAGAAAAAGTGATGTGTTCTTTGCCTAGGAGTACATATTTCATCCATTCAAATGCATGGACATGCGCGATGACGGTCTATACGTCAAACCTACAAGTACAACAACTATCGGCGCAAATAGGGTCTCCAACAGCCTGAACACCAGTTTACGGACAAAGCCGATTATAATTCCTTTTCAACTACGAGTTTCCTTCACTATAGTGATTTTCTTAAACAGGCATTTTCTTATTTCACTGTCCCCTAAATTATTACTACATAACACTAAATGTGAAGATTTTTAGCAGTCGATACCTATCAATCCATTCCCATTTTAAAAAGCGTCCTTCTGCAGCATTGATGAAATCAATAGAACTTTCCATTTAATTCTATTCAAAACATTTCCTTGCAATATATCAGCGGAGTGACGCATCTAACGCCTTAGTTAGAGAGACCCCATAACACACACACGAACATTGGTTCGATCCCGCGATCTGGCAAAGCGAACCCTCCACCGCTTCGACGTGGACAGATTGGCGCTATACTTGTCTTAAAAGATAAAAACGCCGATTTTTACATTGATAAAGGGATAAAGCTTTCAGCGTTGACCAATTCCTGAGGGATGCGCCGCGTGCATTCGACTTCACTAAGTATCGTTAAAAGTGATTGAATGCATATCTCGACTTTATAATGACTTTGCGGTGGCCAACCGATGTATCGGGCCAGTGCTGCTATCTTCCCAGACAAGTCCGGTATCAATTTGCCGACCCCGGAGGAATGGAAGGCGTGGTGGGCTATGGGCGCGGCGATCGATTCCACGTGTGTGCCATAGCGGCGCCTCCAACCGCTGCGCCACACATGCCTTTTTGTACGTTAATAGACATCCGTAAGTCGTTGTATAAACAGCATGCGGATTAAGTCACATCTTTGACCTTACGAATAGAGTTCGAAGCATCTTAGCAGAGATCCTAGTAAATCGAAGTTATGAAGCAAAAAATTTCACTCATTAAGTTCGGTAGTGCCTTTCATGTCTAAAGCTTGGGTCCCCACAGCTCGCTCTGATTGCTGTATGGAACGAGATAACATCATTAATAATGTTACTAATCAGTTGGCAGGTAGTACGTCAATCAGTTGAAGCGTAAAAGAACATTGAACTCTATTTGAACATTTTCATTTCGTTTCGTCATTTCTATTAGATTCATGTTCTCGCTGAAGTGACGACGAATTGAGGTAATCAGCAAATTTTTCCTCATCAAAGATAAATCCCTCTTATTAGTGGTGTAGTTCGGCTACCTTTAGTTCGATGGGACCAATAGTTCAATAAGATTGTAAACAACGAAGTATATGACCTTTGATGATATATTTTGTAGTTCAATTCCTATAAAATTGGCACCAAAAATAGTGATTCTTTTCAAGCGACTTCATACCAATTCACGATTTCGTACCGACTAAAAATAAAAGGGATTTATCAATATGTTAGATAGCTTTCTATACGTTGGTTACTTTATAACATGGATCATCTGCTTCCAAGAATGTGGAAACGCTAGCACAATTTCTATTTGACTGGTATGACGGTGCGCTGGTTGGGTAAGATCTCTCTTCTTTAGAGTCGCTAGTTAGCCGTTCTAGTCTTTCTAAGCTATTCGCTACAGGCACTCTTTGACGATTGCGGAATAGAAAGAGTTCCTGACAACTACGTTGCTACCAAGACGGTGGTGGTACTTGGCAGTGGTTTATTTTAGGCTTTGTTAAGGTTGGCAAGATGTTTATCCAGCACAAGTTTTGAAAAGTTCTTTTTTTTAAAGTACAGAGAGCAGACCGTGCTGATGGCAAGCAAGTATTCGTCCCATTCCTGCCCTCACATTTGAATGATCGTGAGCCGATAACTTGTCGTGATGTTATTTAAGGGGTTTTAGGTAACGGATGATGGACTGAGCAGTAACTTCATACATGTGTAACAAAATGTTGGTGAATTCACGTCGAGGAGAGTGGAGGATTTTCGTTTCTACCTTGCCGTATTTCGATTGATCAATGCATTCCTTGTCTTCGTGAGCGTATTCATGAGTTCGTATGTTGGAATACTTGAATGCATGTGAATTTCGCACCTTGCAAGAAGGTTTGGACAAAACCTGGCAATTAAATAATATTAGAATAAGCAATTGGTCTGTCTTCAATAGATAAGCCCACTGTTTATTCTGAGAAACTCCGTCAAGATGCTTTTTGAGTGCAAACAGTCTAGAACCGTAAACTAGGCAATTCATACGAGAATACTTTTGTGAAAACGAAACGGTTTCATAAGAAATACAAGCATAGTGCTTCGTGCCCTATGATGCTCTTCGTACCTACATCGAACTAGCATAGCGCACTGACTGACATTGATGCACAGTAGGGATGAAGCCGCACAGTGTCCGTACCTACTCATATCACTCTACGACAGGTGACACAGGTGATAGATAGTGGCGATCTTACAGTTTTCCTGGTTCGACTAATCTTTTAAGCAATAAGATATTAGTCAGTCGGTACGAGTTTTCATATGGCACCCTCGCCTTCCGTTGCTTATGCTGTCGAAGCCCCCCATTTTTGGGGACTGTATAACGAGAACAACGCAATGGAACAGTTTTAGTATTATAGTACGCATCGCAACGAGATGAACTGGACGAATTTTGAAGTTATCACAGGAATAATCATTTTTTTTAACACGATCTGACAAGGAATACAAGGCCGATCGAACGCTTCTTTTATTCGATTCGTTTCCGGGAATCCATCATCCAGGAAAATCTTCCGATTTATGCGCCGATTGGGCAGCTGCTTAACGCCTTTGACCTTTTCCACGAATCCTTTTGTATGATTGCCGACCCCATTCTTCTTTATTCGGATGCCCATCCTGGGATAGCCGTGGTAGGACGTTTCTAGGCGAAGATCTAGTGAAGATGCAAAGGTGCTTGCTATCTGAAATCAGTACGCAAATCCCTTTACTGAAAAAAAGCGAAAAAAGCATCAGCAATTCAACGGTGTATTTCGACGTTTATTTGACTTGGGCAAGAAATTCACCAGTACCTAAGGTAACTGACGATCATTCATTACAAAGCTTTATAATGAAAGTGCTTGATAACGAGATCTCAGCAATCAACCGAATTTGATATAAAGATGTGGTTTTCCTTTTTCATAGTTACCATGGCGCTATTATATAGCAAGAGTGTGGTCGTTATATTTTTGATTGTGTTTAGCATTAAGTAGGCCTCTGACGCATGATGACATCCACCTCTAAGGATTCTTAGTGAGATGGTATTATTCATAATCTCTCTCTCTCTCCCACTCATTCTACCCTAGCGCTCCTCTCTCTCACTCTCTCCTCCTTTCCTCCTACCTCTTCCACTCTATTTGTCTCTCTCTGTCCCTCTTTCTCTCCCTCTTATAACCGTTTCTATTCCATTCTTTTTGGTTGGCGTCGTATTTTCATAGTAACATTTGATTATTTCAGTTCCTTCATATCTCTCTTCCTCTCTCCTTTCCATCGCTATCATCATCCCATCCCTTCTGTCGCCATTATGTTTCACTAGCCGAATCAGAATTCGTATGCATGACCTTCACTACTCGTTATTTATTGCTGTTCCAGTCTTCTTCACTGAAAATTACTCGTTATGCACTTTTAAAGCCTTTCTAGCTTATTTCCCTCATTATATCTCTAAAAAAGTCAGCTTCTATTTATGGCTGGTTGGTGACGTCTTTTTAGATGTTCATCACGGTTAAATGACAATGATGAATTGAAGAACAGGAGCACAACATCAGTGCCGGGGTAGGTCTTCTCCGCTCGTAGTCAGACCGAGTTTACCCGCAGCTTCATAATTCTCGATCTTGAAAAATTTTGCTGACGATTTCATACTGACTGCACAATACCACGGCGAAAACATACGAATAAGACGAACAACAAGTTATATAAAAGAAAAATAAACCTTAAAGATCTGCTTTTCTTCGGTCGAATTCCTCTAGTTCCATCTTATGTTCCTTGTTTTGCTATTTTCTTTTGCAGTGTTCGGTGTTCCGTCGGTGATTTTTTCTTCACTACCTGCCGATAAACTTAATAGTTCTCGATTACTAACGAGCACCTATGACGTTTCCATTGAGATTACCAGTTCGCTATCCTTACACATTACGAAGGGAATACGAAGATGTCGAAAAGTTAGCCGAATAAATATTGGTAACAACTTCACGTTACCTTTTCAATGAAACAAGGTATACTGGTTATTTGCACCGAGGTTAAATGAAGGCCAGTTTACAATGCTATTATTGGTATACTTCTTCCTTCCTCCCTTCTGTCTCCTATGCCAATGACAAAGGAATACGTCGGTATTGTCATGGATCTTTGGAAAAACTGCAACGAACCGTTCTATCCTACCGTGATATTGAAGAACTTATTCGGAATGTTGCAATCTTTCGCGAAAATCGGCTTGCTTTGCAAAGCATAGTAATTCTAAACATGGAGCGATTAAGTGATTACGTACTCGTTAATAACCACATCTTCAGCTTTGTTAGCATCTATTCACTCAGTCAGTGTTTATCATTTGAAATCATTAGGCAGTTAGTTAGGAACTTACTCGAGGGAATACTCAACTTCTTACCACACTCCACATCACTCCCTTCCACATCTCACCAAAGTTCAGCGGAGAACTCCCATGTATAGCATGTTGGGAAAAACGACAGAAGCCGTAGAACCTCTGACTGCGACACCCTTCGTATTCTTTGAGAAGTGAGGGCCATTGACTTGAAGCTCGCGAACAGCAGTTAGAAATCGAGGAGAGTTTATTAGTCCCAGCTTGATACAACCACAACGTTGCTGAGATATTTGCAAAACTCTGGACCGCAGGTGTCTATGGTGGGGAACGAACGCGCTATTATCCTTTCCGGGGAGTAACGCGTTCACCACCACACCATGCGGGTCCTTTGTTTCGCACGTCTCTCAGCTATTTCTATCGATCTTTTTGCCACAGCAATCACCCGTCAGCGGGGTTGATCTGGGGAGCGCAAATCGGCATAGAACCCAGTTAAGCTATGGCTGTAGTTGAAATCACAATGTTTAACGTTTTGTTTTCCGCCTTCTATAATTTTCATGGCAGGTTACTAAGCGAAATACAACCACAACGTTGCTGAGATATTTGCAAAACTCTGGACCGCAGGTGTCTATGGTGGGGAACGAACGCGCTATTATCCTTTCCGG
>UYYA01004684.1:0-76622 GCA_900624975.1 Angiostrongylus costaricensis
ACTGCCTGTATGACCGTCTGTGTAAAATTACAAATTGCGTAATTTACCCTTACGGCATGGACGGTGATTGCATGAGTTCAGGTACGATATACCTGATGTCTTGTAATAATTGCGGAGATGAATATATTGGCGAAACGGGCAGACCTTTGTGTAACCGTATAAAAGAACACCTAGATGGCAAACGAAAGTTAAGACAAAGTACCAAATTAGGCATGCATAGGATGCAAAAGCACAGCGGAGACGATTTTGAAGCGAAAGTCAATATCCTTGCACACGAGCCTAAAACACCAGCGCGAAAACTCCTTGAGGCTTTTTGGACAAATGCCAAAAGCCCTACAATGAATAGCAGGGATGAATGCCCAGAGGTCATATGCGACCTGACCCCGCATGTTCGCATCAATTTCTGATGTGGGATGGTGCAGTCACCAACCATATGCGACTATAATCACCTGTTCTAATCCTCTTCATTGGAAGTCAAGTAAAAAGCGGTGAGCTTTTCGAGAAGCTGTTGTTCATGTAATTGTCATAGAATTCTTCGTCTTTTTGTAAGTGTTATTGAAGCGTTTGGCCTAGTAAATTGCACATCAGTGTGCCTTTCCAGGCTCTGCCGAGGTGAGCTACTGTTGTATTGTGTTGTGTTTTTTTTATGGAAGTAAATGTATGCTGCATAACGACCTCGCGATTGCTGAACAAGAAAACGACGCATTCATATTTCAATGCCGAGGTTACTAGAAAGTCGATCCAAGGAATGGAAGAGGTGTTGGGATCCGTACAGCAGATGTGAAGACGGCTCCTGTAGAAAGGCGTCTATACTGCATATCAGAGCGCTTAGGGAACCACTGAGTCAAAAATGTGAGTGTAGAACCCCAAACTCGTCAGCTGATTTGTGACTTCTCCAAGAGCCCCTATAATGCTCATTTTCTTTTACATAATTCCTCATTCATGTTGTTCAGGATATTCAATGAGCACTCAACATACACGAACGATGTGGTCACTCCTACAAGAGAAATATTTATTCACTTCAGTTTGCTTTCTTCAAGTCATGGGTCCTTCATTAATTCTTTTACTTTCAGATTTGTGCACAGTTTTATCTGTGTCGTCAGCAAAATGAAGATTTGACATGAATTTGGCATCAGTACATGTGTTTTACTCGTCCCATGAAGCACAACAGTAAGCAGCAATGGCGCGATGATTTCCGAACAAGTATATCATGAATTATGATGAGGTCACAATTTAGGACTGCATTGAATATCGAATCACCATAATATCTTCTTAAATATTAAACTAGACGAACAACTCGTATGAAGTGCTGAGATATTTGCAAAACTCCGGACCACAGATGTATGCAGTGGGGAACGAACACGCGCTGTTGTCCTTACCGGGGAGCAGCGCACTTCACCACTACACCATCCGGGTGTTATTGTTTATTTGTAGCTTATTATTGTTTTATTTGTAGCTTAATCCCGGCTTGGCGGAAATGAGAAGTGAAATGGTTTAGCACAGCGAGCGCATCTGAGGCGCAGTGTCTAATATGTGACCCCCAGAAAGAGTAATCGTGGTTCGATATGGCCCCGGGTCTACGTTTTGCGAATGTCTCAGCATCGTTGTGATTGAATTTTACATCATATCCTGCCTTGAAAAAATATAGTAGGCAGAAAATGGAAGGTTAACATTGAAACGGTTTAGTTGAAAAGTTTCCCGTACTCAATGATTTTTAATCGGAGTTCCTTAGATTGTACTCAACTTTATCGTAAAAAAAAAACAATAGCATTATGAAACTACTAACGAAGAAGAGAAGAACTTGCGAAGTCGAACTCGTATCATAGAAACAGAATGTCGCAAAGATTACTATGGAATCTTAGTTGAACTGTAAATGTAGAAGATGTACAACTTCGTCTTTGATCCGGTAGCATTTATTTTCCTCGGAGATTAAACGTGACAGTTGGTGGAAACGAGCCAGATTAGCCGTTGTTTTCACGTTTGACAACAATCATTGAGCATGTTTAGTCATATGTAATCGCATATGTGACCTCATGTAAATAAGAATTGACCAAAGCTTCATGAAGTGAATATGCTATGCAGAATCCATTCAAGAATTTATATCATAGAAGTTTAAAACAAGAGACAGCAGAGATAGCGTAGTCGCGGAGATGAGATCTAAGGAACGCAAGACTCTGATGCTACTGCGCATTGCCTCCACAAAGCTTCCTATATTTCCAGAGTCGAAAAATTGGTACCACAGCTATTTGAGAACACTTCCCTTCTACCCACAAAGATAGATAGCCGCCTGTTACAAAGCTATAAGAACGTCCTAGCACAGCCAGTCCAGGATTTCAAAGATAACCAACACGACCAATATTCAAGAATATTAGTGAACAGGCAGAAAATCCCCAAGCAGTAACCAGTCGAAGGCAGATGCAAATCTGTAGATCTTCATAGACAGGAGATAAGGAAAGAAATGAAGTAAGCGCTGGGATCCTCAAGATCTGTAGTTTTGGGTTATGTGGAAAACAGTGAGGGAAAAGCGTTATCTTCACTTTATTTTTGTTGTAATGAGGAAACGTTTCAATGTTGAAACTGCTTTAAAAAGATCGAAAAGAAAAGTCTATGAGGCAGTTTTAAAGAAACGTTGCAAATTCTGCTTAACATTAACGAAATGCTGTAGCGCTCAAAATTCAGTAATAGTTAGTATTCATAGCAACCATTAAACTAGACGGAATAGAAACAAAACGACGATCTGTAAAAACTGAACCCCTTTCTTTTTATTACTAACTAGTAATAAAAAAGTAAAATGTTTCGGACATATGGTTCCGGAAAAAGTATCGAATTTGTTCCGTTAGTCGTCTGATGTTCGTTCACAATGGGAACAAAAAAAATTGCTGCAACCGAAAGTACACGCCCGAACATCACAAAGGTCCCTAAGGACAATTTTGCACTAACGTTACTGAATTAGAAGCGCTGAAAGTTATAGCATTGAAAAAGTCTTAGATATGAATGAAAAAGCTATGGTAGAGAGAGCACGATAGAAGAAGAATGGGCGGAAAATAAACAGATAGTGGGAGCAGAGTGTTGAGAGAGGAGGAGAAAGAGAGAGAGAGAAAGAGGGAAAGAGGAGGCGAGAAAGTGAAAAAAGAATATTATTCTATGCTAACTTTTTTATTTACTGCCTACTACACGAACACAAGTTGCTGAGATATTTGCAAAACTCTGTACCGCAGGTGTCTGCGATGGTGAACGAACGCACCATTACCCTTTCCGAGGACTAACGCGTTCACCACCGCACCATGCAGGAACTATTATTCTATACTATTAATTTCCTAATTATTGCTTTTCTTGCTTACACACTGACTTTAGAAGAGTTTTAATGAATTTAATAAGTGCCTAAACCAGGAAAAAAAACTACAGTGATAATTCTATCATAATCCATTTATTTCATCCTATGTAACATAACTACCTACTATTGTACATATAAATAAAAATCCATTTGCAAAGAAATCAATAAACAACTGGATAGAAATATTCGCTAGGCTCAACAAAAAAAGGAGTTACTGGTAAAAAAAGATATGAAAATAATGAAGAATAGAATCGAAGAAGTGCAGTTGCATGATGAAATCCAAACATTCAAACAATTTCGTCATCTACATAGATGTATTCGTCAGAAATGTAGATTTTCACACACAAAAAAAAGATAGCAGATAAAGAATGGAAGATTATACGAAACTAAAAAACAAATATGAACAGAAGAGGAACTACATTTGAAAAAAAAAGAGGAGAGATGAAGCTAGAAATCATACTGATTTCGCCATTAATTCTAAATTACGGGTAGAGGAATCTCATTAACTGCCAATGAAGTTCTCACTGTTTTCGAAAACAAAACGATTATCTTATTCAAGAGGCTGAAAATAAGAGTGTCCAGTACACTTTATTTCACTAACGACTCTACCTAAACGACAAATAATGTTAATATGGGAAAACAAAACATTAAAGAGTGAGAAATCGTTCTTTTTCTTCCTCTTCATATAAACTGATCTTCAGACAACAATAACATTTTGAATTAACTTACAACAATAATGAAAAAAACAGCAATAAACAGATTTTAATGGATCGATTGATATTGATCAGTAAGGAATGATGTCAAGCAATCTTTCGTCGTATGTGCGAAGACTATCGAAAATCTGAAATACTGAAAGTTATTTATTTATAACGCGATCGATCAAATCGTTGATCGATACTATAGCGCAGCAAAAGTGTGTTCATGTGGATGAATTGTTTCTCTTTTTCTTTCCATTTATCATTGATTCGTTGATGTTCGTGTGTTCGTGTTCTAATTCTCGATAAAAACAAATACACCAAATATGAAACAAAGCGTTCAACAGTGATCATTCTTTTAGAAAGGCGTCACGCGTTGAACTTCATTCGTACCATCGTGGTTGTGACTAATTGCATGTCTGACCAATGACTTGCAAAGCATGAGAAGTATCAACTCAGGCACTGGTAGAAAGAAAACTACCTGAGAGAAAGGCGATGGTGCGGTAGTGAACACGTTAGCCCCGAAAAGGATAACATTGTGTTCGATCCCCACCGCAGACACCTGCGGTCCGGAGCTTGCAAATAGCTCAACACCATTTTGATTGTATTTCACATAATGCCTTGCCGTGAAAAACTGTAGTAGGAAGGAAATAAAGAGTTAACAATGTGATGTCAATGTAGTGTTTTGTCTTCACAGTCCATATTACCAATCTGTCTAGGCATAGGAGCTTTGTTATGCCATAGGAAGGATTGAAGTAATCAGCACGCGTGTATTACAGTGAACTCTAACTAATGAGTTACACACGCCTTATGTTTGAGGATCGTAGCGATACATTTCGGTTTGAAAGCTCATTGTCAGAAATGTTTTGCGCTGTAGAATTTCTACTCGTCTCATTGCTGGATGTGTTTCACCGTCGTATATCATGTTCAATTTTAGTCTTATAAATTGTGGTGAAGTCCTCCTCTCATCGACACGATTCGCTTAAATAAGTTCTTTGGCTACTGTTAACGACCGAAACGCTCCATCGGTGTGATCCATTACGATAAGAATCTCCTAGCCTGAGTTCTCGACATTAATTTGATAATAGCTTTTTAAAAGCACGACGGTGATGTTGAAAAAAACAAAAGTTCGAAACGAATGAAGAAGACGAAGGAGTGTTCGTCATGTGGCCATTTGCAATAGCAACCGAGTTAAGTTCTTATCTAGAAATACTGGCACCCTATTTGGTCGATGATTTAAGAGGTTCACGTTCTTTTCAATGCCGTTGTCAAACATTGCCATAATCTGCAAATGTCAAGGGTAAAAAGATATGTCTTTGACAAATTCGTTTACATCACATTATGGTGTGAATGTGACTCACACAAGTGAAAACCCTTTTGCTGTACTTATTGAATATATACATATATATATATCTGCAAATAGAATGTAAATTACATTCAGAAAAGAAAACAAATTAGACAAAACTTTTGATGACAACACAACCAGCGATCCCTGGGCAAATGACTATGCTCAGAGTCTTACATTCTACTAAGAAGTTAAAGAAGAAAATAAAAAGCACTCACCATTGATAATTCCTATAGGGATGCGGCATGTGTTCTATCTTGTTAAGCCTCTAGCACAACTAAAAGCATGGTTGCCTTATAAAATTACTTACAGCGGCTTGACGATATTTCAAGTTAGTATTTTCATTTTCCCAGATATGTCTAGCACCATTTCACTGACTCCTGTGGTTATGGAGGACTTGTTTAAACATTGGCTTAGTTATAGGGCACATCTAACCACTAAGCTACATACGCCTCATTGCAGCAAAATACCTTCTTTTTTAAATATAATCTTAAAGGAGTTCCTAAAAGTACGCGTTTACACTAGATCTCAGCTCAAGGGGTAAGTGCGTTTCTGCGAGCAATTCATTAAAGTGCACTGCTCCTTGCGCGAGAGACTGAAATTGGAACTACTAAGGGATAGAGTTAAAGCGTAGAGTTCTCGACGTTAATCAATCTCCGAGGGATGCGCCATGTACTCGACTTCACTTAGAATCGCTGGAGGTGATTGAATGCATTTCTGGCCCTTACAAAAACTCGCGGTGGCCTGCCGATGTATCGAGTCAGTTCCTCTATCCGTCCAGGAAAGTCTGTACCAATTTATCGAACTTGGAGGGTTGAAGGGCTTGGATACTGTATCGATCCCATGTGCATTACAGAGCACCACCGACCACTGCGCTACACGCGTCCTCAGTTCCAAGCGATAGGTGATGAATCCAAATGGATGTCCTTAGAGGCGATCTGAGCGTCTGGAACTTGATTTGTGGGAGAGCGAAGCTCTGAGTAGAACTTGTCTTTTGTTAATTCTACACCATTTGCGTGAATCATGAGACCAGTTATTTGGAGTTGTTTATTTATCTGCCTCCAATATCTTTTTTTAACCTTTGTATAACACCAGCAATAACACTCAAAAAACCAAATTATTACAAACCGTTTAGGACTCCTTTCGCTAAAATGAAATCCCAACGTTTTCTCCTATTTCAAAAATCATCCTCGTGGTTTTGGAGAGCTACCAGGTCATAATTTTTTGATTCTGAACTCAGGAACATTCGTCCTACTCTTAGAATTATTTGATAGACCGTTCCTATTCACAGATCGAGATGCTTAAATCAAAAGAGAGAATAAGGATGGAAACGGCGTCCAATTCCTCCTACGACCTTGTTGTCCTAAACTACACGCACTTTCATGTAAATGAATTGAATCACCTTAGAGAGGAGATGACGAACAGACTACTAACAAATAAAGATGCCTGATACTGATCTAATCATAGCTAGAAGAAGCTACATTGCATTGCACAGAAACGCCCAGTTCTTTCACAGCTGGGGTGGATCTGTCGAAATGAGTGCCCATTGTGACCACTCGATGAGCACTATTTTCTATTACGTATCTTTACTATAATTGCAACTATTAACACATTATCACAAAGATTAGCTAATAAACTAAAGAAGTGCAGAGTTTGAAACACTATTGAAGAATATTTGGTGGAAAATAATCCAAATCGAATAGTAGAGGAATTAGTCCACGTAACACCTAGTTTCCTCTATTTGATTCCGAATCCGAAGGCAGATACAAACATTGCCTAATGCCTCTTTATTACAAGACTAGGTGAAAAATTTCACTCCCACCTCCGCTAGTTGAGCGTCGCATCCGAAATGGATTTGTCAGAGAACGTCTGCGTTCTTTCTTCGTTATTGTAGTTTGTACTTCCCTGAAATTTAATTATGTTCAGTAAGATTTACAATTGATTCTTTCGTAAAATATTGGTCTTTTCGAAAAATTAACAAGAGCACAATTTTATAAAGGATGAAGCACAAAAGAAATAACACTCAGCGTGATAAATCCCTTAGCGATGTGTTATGCATTCCTCACAGTTGGCAGCATCGTAGAAGTGATTTAATGCATATTTACTCCGCACAGTAACTTGAGGTTGGCGTGGATTCACTAAGCAAGTGTTTTCATAGTTGGAGACAAGTCTGGTAGCAATTCGTCGACCTGGCAGGTATGGCAGGTTTGGTGTTCTTGGGCACGGGTTCGAACCAAAGAACGTGTGTCTAACACAGCGTACACCGCACCACACATGCCCAGACAATTTTTATGCAATAATAATGTATAAAATTGTTCAGAGAGCAGCATCATAGTAATTTATATTTTTGTCGATAAAACATGCATTCTTGTGTGAACATTTGGAATTGAATAGAGATTTTGAACACTCCGAATATGTATTGTTTCCAAAGTAATAACATGTATCGAATTAGTGTATGATTGAATCCTAATGTTTTCTACAGAAAGCTCGCGTTCTAAAAAATAAATTATTATTATAAATTATTATTATATTATTATAAGCGAACAGTTTTCTTTCCTTTCCTTTAAATATGTCTATCAGGAACTGAAACGTACCATGAAGGTTCTGAGCTTTAAAGCGAACAAGTCAGTCATTTTTAAAATGCTCGACAAAATGAATGTATCTATTAAGGCTCTAGGGTACATATAAATTATCACAAATGCTCTGCTTGTTGCCCATTCCTGACCATATACTAAAATGGAGACGTGTGCGGTGTAATGATTAGAGGCGCTCTACAACACATACATGGTTCTCGGCTTAATCCCGCAGTGTTGGCTGATCAAGTGTCCAGTCTCCTAGGGGTGAACAAATTAATACCAGACTTGTCTGACAGGTTATCAGCACTAACTGTAAACCACCGCAAGTCATTGTGTAGGCGAAATATGCAGTCAATAACCTCTACAATGCCCAAACAGAATAGAAAGTAGAACGTATGGCGCATCCCTCAGGAATTAAGCAAAGCCGAAGATTTCATCCCACATCTACTTTCTTTCTTAGTAATTAGTCCTCACATTCAATAGGATTAGCTTTTAGAACCCAGTTTTTTGCCGGAATAGTGAAAAATTGAAAAAGCCACGAATGAAAAGTCTCACGGAATGGCCGGATGAAGTGCTGCATCGGTCAACATTTGAGTTCTTTCTGACAAGGCTTGCATTCGTACTGCTTCCTCCTGGAAAGGAGAAAAATTTTGATGCTACTACAACGAAAAAAAGCAGAAAAGTAAAAGAAGAAAAGGAGAACAACCATTTAGTCGCCATAGCCTCCATGCTTTTTCTTTCATTGAGTTAATTTGCAACGGATGTAAACAGATGAATAGCTATGAGAATACACTATGCTATCCCGTGGTCAATTGTGATGATAGGACGAGCAGCCAAGCAATATAGGCAAACAACACAAATTTCTTGGTGTAGGACATAGAATTTCAGTAAATAAAAAAGACATTTATCTTAACTCTTTTATTTACTGCCTTTTTCTTCTTAATGGCAGGTTATGTTTCGAATTATAACTCGTATGAAATGCTGAGATATTTGCAAAACTCCGGACCACAGGTGTATGCAGTGGGAGACGAACACGCGCTGTTGTCCTTACCGGGGGTCCTTTAATCCGGGACCCGGATGGTGTAGTGGTGAAGTGCGCTGCTCCCCGGTAAGGACAACAGCGCGTGTTCGTTTCCCACTGCATACACCTGTGGTCCGGAGTTTTGCAAATATCTCAGCATTTCATAAAAGACATTTATGTTTATCTTCTCTTCTATCTTTATTCTCATTACTATAATCGTAAAGACAATGTTCATAGATTTCACGTTACCTCAGGATTTTTCCGACGTTGATGCCAAACATGAAAGGCACACATTGAAACGGCGATCACAACTAGGAAGGTAACGGCTCCTGCCATAATAGCGAAACGATGTTTTATCTGTAAATGAAAAAAAACATCGATCTTAACTGTCATATCAGGGTTTCGCACTGTACTGTGCTGAGAATTTTTTCGATCTGCTTTCTCTTTCAAATATTACCCTTACTCAAATAAACTGATAATCATTTCCGACGCCTTGAAAGATTTCCTACCAGATGATGTTCTAAATCGACCAGTTTGTGGATATTTTTTCCATAAGATCTTATTCATTAGGCCGTTCTGACAGCTTTTGTGTGGGTCCCAGAATTTCGTGCATTCAATTGGTTTCCCCGCATCACTAAGAAGGTCTTCACCTGTGCGGATTGGGCTGCTGCTCGACGATTGTTGATCATCTCTATGAATATTGCTGAAAGCTGGTCAAGTTGATTCTTGCTGGAATCCTGGGGTAGTCCTGATAGGGAGTGTTCACACATCGCAAGCAGTCGCAGTTTTTGTGGAATGAGAAGAATTAAATGATTCTAGACAAGTCTGGCACACTCCTTGGAGAGATGAAGAGTTTGGTTGACTAGTTACCAGGTTCAACCAACTAGTGTCTTCCGCTTATTGAACGGCATCAACACCACTGCACTCTACCTGTGCTCAAATTAATCAAGCAATTAGTCAATAAACAAAACGATGACAGAAGACAAATAGATGGAAAGTAATACATCTGTGCTCTTTCTCCGTTCTTTCTGTTTAGATGAAATGTTTACCTGCTGGTGTGTCTTCCTTCGCGATTGACGAGCAAGACTTGGAATATAATTTACAGTACAAATTGGATATGGCAGAATTTTCGGCCCAACCTGGGAACACTGATCACAGTGTAATCCTTTATACTTTGCAGGACAGATACATGAACGAGACATATTTTTTAGATCTGAAAAGAAAGCATAGTAGAAACTCGTTTGCAGTAAACAATTTTTACTGTTTCACGTCTTCACGAAAAATCACGTAGAGCCAAGTACAGTGTTCATCTGAGTAATAATTCGCTGGTTGGACAAGAATGCCTTTCAGTGAAGTCTTGAGATAATCGAATTTGGTGTTTCCCAGGACTCACACAAAGCAGTGACACTGACCACTGATCCTTGGGGATCGGAGGAGGATAAGCCACATTGGCACAACATTAATTGCCAATACGGTAGTAAATCCTGGTGTTGGTGCAACGTTAGTTCTGCGCCAAGATGAAAATCTCGAACTTCTTGCCAGCCTTGAAAGTTCTGCTCGAGGGATATATTCCTATTGAAAATCGCAGTTCGGCACTCAATAGAACTCATCAGTAGCCAACCAGTGACAAGTCACTGGATAGTGGGTTAGGCAGCGTTGTGGCCTCACTTTTTGTCACTTTATATTTCCAGCAAATATCAAGGTAAATGTTGTGAGAACTATATTGGCAGAGAATTAGATAAGAGAAGAAACTATGTCAACGTTATCATCATCGATCATCATTCATATCGATAATCTGCTTATCTTATGAAGAATCGTCGTTGATCGCGAGGAAGCAAAACATATCTCACGAGAGAGCAGATGACTGATTAGACGCAATGAATAAATAGGGTTCTTCCAAATAAAAAAATACAACTAAAAATACGACTTCTAAACTCACTTGCATATCCGTGATAGCAAATTATTCGTTCACAGTAATCACCCTCGAAATGTTTATTACATATACATCTGCAATGAATATTTAATAAGCTTTCCTCTTAAAAAAAAACTGCCTCCAGGTATAGTCTCCACTTTGAAAAGCACCTCCACCTTTTCTCTTCTTGAATAGAAGGAATAAGACAATTCTAGAACTAACGACCAACAGCAGGAGAGCATGGACGAGTTTTCATAATACAGCCACGAATTTCCCATAAAACCTATCTATGTTGCCTACTTTATGTAATTCAGTAGTCATGCTATAAAAAAACTGGTTGTGGTGTAATATACTATATAGTTTGTGTTAGAACTTAAGCTAGAAAATTTTTCAAAGAAAAGAGTGACTTAACAGTAACTAACAAAATACCTTCCATGTTTGATGATACCATTGTCACATCGGCTTGTAAATTGACATTCATCACCGAAAAATGAACCAATACACTCACATTTGTTATTTTTCCATTCACCTCTATTACTACACTAAACGAGTGATAAGAAAAATTATAGTATGTATGAGTAGGAAAACCTGAATCGATCGATAATTAACGGCAAAATTAAGAGAAGGGCGAATAGAGTAGAGAAAATGGAAGACATTAGGTGAAAGTCGTACTCGATCGGTTAAATGATATTCACATAGATCTCCTTTCCAACCTTCATCACAAATACATGGCTTACTAAAAATTAAACTAAGTGGATCATAACGACGTCCAACAGATATTCCATGAACTGAAATTGAAAGAACTTAAAGCTAACATTGTGCCTGCCCATCGAAACAACTAGGAAAAGAAATGGAAAACAAAAAAGAGAAAAAGAGAAAAGAAACATGGGACAATGATAGGCTGACCTTACCGCATGCAAAATCCTCGCAAGTTTTTCCAGTATGAGGATGAATACAATGGCATTGACCCCCAGCATAGATTCCACCATTACGACATTTTGATTTCGGATCATCCTTACGAATATTATCGTAAATGTCTCGTTTCGCAAATATTCTAAATGTAAACGAAGTAACTCGTCGATTTTTTCGTTTTCTCTTCGTATTCTTTGTTAAACTTGAGAATTCCGAATCACTGTATCATAAGAGGTTTCCCTGCTATCTTGGGCTGTTCTGGTTCGCAATGTAAAATAACCATCGATTAGCCCATCTATCAGTATAAAACCAAAAAAGATCATAGTCTTGAATATTTCAACAGGTCTAGTCATATTGCAGTTAGAGACAATCAACATCCCAGGAAAACATCACTAAGCAAAATCATTACTGTCGTTCTCTTTTTACAGCAATAGCAAAGTTGTTGTTCAGCACACGTTTACTTCCTTGCGGATATAACACATGCAACATAACGGTAGCCGACGTTTCGGCAGTATCGCTTTCTTCGGAGCCCGGAAGGGTACACTGATAAGTAATTTACTAGGCCAATTGTTTCAACAGCACGAACAGAAAGATGAAATTCTGAACAACAATTACACGATCACCGGCTTCTCGAAAAACTCACGGTTTTTTACCTGCCTTCCACTAAGGAAGAACAGCCGCTTAGAGTCGCATATGGTTGATGACTGCACCATCCCACATCAAAAATCAATTTCGAGATATAGAGCTAGATCACGTGTTATCTCAGGGCATTCTTCCCTGCTATTCGTGCCGGGATTCCTGGCATTTATCCAGAAACCTCGAGAAGTTTGCGCGTTGGTGTTTTAGTCTCCCGTGCGAGGATATTGACTTTGACTTCAAAGTCGTGTCCGCTATGCTTTTGTATCCTAGGCGTGCTTAGTGGAGTGCTTTGTCTTGCTTTTCGTTTGCCATCTAGGTGTTTTTTTATACGGATACATAAAGGCTTGCCCGTTTCGCCGATATATTCTTCTCCGCAAGTACCACAAAAGATCGGGTATATCGTACCTGAACTCATGCAGTCACCGTCCCTGCCGTAAGGGCAAATTACGCAATTCGGTATTTCACACAGACGGTCGTACAGGCGGTTACGGACTAACTGAAGACGTAGAGTAGTCGGTGGTATTTCAACTATCGCTAGCGATTCCTCTAGACTTGCCCTTCTTAAGCATCGTTTTATAGCCTACTTCATCGCTAATAAAAGGCAACATAAATGGGATTTTGTTTTTGCCAAGTGTTTCGCTTGGGCTCGTCTTTATCCTTCTAAACTTATCTCGTGGGGTTACTATTTTGTAGCCATTGGAGATGGCTATTTGCCGAGCCAAGTCGCGCGATTCTTCTTTTAGTTCCCTGGTAGTGCACACAGAGGTGGCTGTTCGAAACATGTTTCTCACAATCGCCCTCTTTGTGTGTGAAGAGTGGGAAGAAAGGAAATGAACGAGAATGTTTCTGTTACTTGGCTTTCGGTACCACTTTGTCATGTAACCGCTACCTTATAGGTTTATTCGAACGTTTAGAAACAGAAGTCAGTTTTCTTTCGGTTTTTCCCGGATGAACTTAATGTACTCAGACTGCTCAATCAATAATCCAAAGCAATTGTCCATCTCTTCCTGCGTAGAGAAGATAACAAAACAATCATCTATGTACCTGTAGTAAAGTAATGGCCGGAGACCGAGAACGTAGGCTTCTACTTTAGATATAAACACAGTGGCAAGGCTTGGTGCCAGTCGCTGTCCCATTGCCAACCCCCTTATTTGCGCGACATACTTTCCAGACCATCCGAAAATCGAGCAATTCAGGCAAGAAGAAGAGAAAGAGAGCAATGCCCAAAATAAACGGTTTGGTTGGAACAAAATCCCATTTATCTTGCACTTCATTATCGACGAAATAAGTGTAGCGATGATGCGATGCTTGAGAAGGACAGATCTAGAGGAATCGCTAACGTTAATAGAAATACCACCGGATACTCTACGTCGTTAGTTAGTTCCTAACAGCCTGTACGACCGTCTTTGTGAAATACTGAATTGCGTAATTTGCCCTTACGGCAGGGACGGTGACTGCATGAGTTCAGGTACGATATCACCGAGCTTTTGTGGTACTTGCGGAGACGAATATATCGGCGAAACGGGCAAGCCTTTATGTATCCGTATAAAAAAACACCTAGATGGCAAACGAAAAGCAAGACAAAGCACTCCACTAAGCACGCCTAGGATACAAAAGCATAGCGGACACGACTTTGAAGTCAAAGTCAATATCCTCGCACGGGAGACTAAAACACCAACGCGCAAACTTCTCGAGGTTTCTGGATAAATGCCAGGAATCCCGGCACGAATAGCAGGGAAGAATGCCCTGAGATAACACGTGATCTAGCTCTATATCTCGAAATTGATTTTTGATGTGGGATGGTGCAGTCATCAACCATATGCGACTCTAAGCGGCTGTTCTTCCTTAGTGGAAGGCAGCTAGAAAACCGTGGGTTTTTCGAGAAGCCGGTGATCGTGTAATTGTTGTTCAGAATTTCATCTTTCTGTTTGTGCTGTTGAAACATTTGGCCTAGTAAATTACTTATCAGTGTACTCTTTCGGGTTCCGAAGAAAGCGATACTGCCGAAACGTCGGCTACCGTAGTGTTATACGTGTTATACGCGTAAGGAAATAAACGTGGACTAAACAACAACCTCGCGTTTGCTGTAAAAAAGAAAACGACAGATTTATAATCCAGTGCTAAGGTTAATAGAAGGTCGTTCTTGAGAAGAACTATTACTATTAAGGATCAACGGATCAAACCTAGAGCGCGTGTGGCACTGTGGCAGGAGGCGCCCTGCAGCACATACGCGGAATCGAACCTGGAGCCCATGGCCCACTAAGCTTTCCATCACTTCGGAGTTAGCGAATTAATACCGGACTTGTCTGGGAGGACAGCAGCATTGGCTCAATACATCGGTAGGCCACCGCGAGTCATTGTTAAGGCCAGATATGCATTCAATCACCTCCAAACGATGCTTAATGAAGTCGAATGCATGGCGTATCCCTCAGGGAATGATCAACGCCGAGAGCTTTATCCTTTATCCTTTGTTACGGATCTTTGCTGCAGTGCGGAATGACTGGGAAGATTCTCTAGCTTTCGTTTCTGGTTCCTTTTTTGTGAAAAAAGTAATGTCAACAAATTTTAAGAGAGCAATTCAAAAGCGAGGAAAACGAATAGCCCAAACATTCGCTTTTCATTTAATTCCAATGAAAAGCATGCAACAGGTATCATCGCATTCTTTTCTAAAACGCTTCATTCACTTCTCGTGTGTTGAGTCGTGAAAAATATAAAGGGAAAAGCAAAACCCTTTAAAGATGACCTGAATATAAAGCATCTAGCCATCGATTAAATGCTATCTTAATCACTAAATAACTACTGCCACGAGTATTTTTACGGACTAGGTAAAATCACTAATTTAATGAATGTATTTCAATATCTCTCACCGTTGCGCGTCAGTGACGTTCGTTGTAAATTGTGAGTTGACCTCCTCTCCAATAAGTAACAATAATAACAGTAATCGAATAAGTATCATAGCATATAACGCCGTATTCAGACGGTTGTCATTCATAAAATATCACCTTTATCACAAAATGAATAGCTACGGAAAACTAGATTCTGTTCACCCTTATAAAAATCTTCACGTGACAACTACCCATACCAGTACCACTACCACTACCGCTAGCACCAACATACCAATCAACCATTGCTAGTACTGTCATCAACACTACAACTATCGTCATCATCGTACTCATCAAAACGTTCAAGTGTTCCCCCTTCTTCTTTTATAGAATATAATTTAATGGATGATTTCCGTTTATGAGCAAAAAGAAATGAAAGTATATTAAGCGAATTGCTATCAGGGTACCGATCAGAAATGATCTCAGTAAAAAACATCGAATAGACGTAGTTCATTATTTTTGTAGTTCAATTAACTTTATATGGTAAACATAGTATAAATCGTTGCATAAGAATAGTTTCAGTAATAAGACGACAAAAATGTGAGCTATATATGGCGTAAACACGTTACAACACTGTTGTATGTACATTTCATATACACTAGAGTATTTATGTACCATTTATCGATCCTCTAAAGTCCAAATTTGAAATCAAACTGTAGTAAAACATCAGTAACGGTACGTCGTTATCAATGTGTTAGCGATACATTCGTACTGTAACGCAATCATTAACTAACGCAAACTATAGGAATTGATCCAAAGTTAGAAAATTCGGTTCTGCAGTGTTTAATGTTTGCAATAGGAGTTGTTACGTTTCAGATTACAGAAATCACATATCACTGTTTATTAATGGTGCAATGCATCAAATGATACGAAAAAAATCTATTGAAGAATTCTCACTGATCGATTCACGTCCATACCATTCCCATAAACATTCACTAAACCCCCTAAAGGATATTTTTCAACGAAAGCGTCAATATAGCAGTTCTAAGACAGACACTTCAGCATCAATCACATTACTCAAGCATACAAAGTGAGTGACAATCAAAAAGAATGTTTATTTTGAAGCAAAAAAGAAAAGTAACGATGACGATCAGCAAATAGCAGTTTGATCAGAATGAAGATAGAACATCTCACTCTAGGTAAATGGAGAATAGAGTAAGGTCGGTCGATAGGAAATAACGATCAATGGCGTCCTGAAGATAGCGATCAATGAGGTCGACTCTGTTAATCGGCAGATTTTCCACTGAGTCCGACTACTTCTATTTCTTTTTTTTTGTAGTAAATGACAAAATGTGATGATAAGTTATGGTATGATTACGTTGAAAGTGATGTGATGTTGATTTAGTTCATCACAAAAATGAACAATGCGATGAAATGAAAAGTGAAAAAAATTAGTGCAACGTCAAGTCAGATTTCTCGCGAAAACATCGACGTCGTGATGAACACGCTATTTCCTTTACTTGAGATATTACTTTCAATGGAATCAATAATATGCACAAGCGACTGTTGTTGGGAAATGTTGATCTCGAAAGGAAAAGAAATCAGCGTTGACAAAGCTTAATACTTAAAAAGTAAATGATGGGCGAAACTTGATGCTTTATGTAATCCGAGTGTGACTATATTCCTACTGATTCATACGGCAGCACGATCAATAAGCATCTATAGCGTGACACTACAAGAACAATATCAGGCTGTTCGGAGATACCGGACTAGTGATTTAACTTTTCTTGAATTAATTTGTTTCAGTAGCAGTTTTTCTTTTGCGAATGTTCTACTATTATGTATAATTATGTAGTTTGTGTTGATGACAAATTTTAAAGCATAGAATTTGAGATGTCAGCATGGCAAATTCAACAGATCTACTTTTACGAATTCAAACTCGCTCATACGGAGCGGAAATAGCTCGATACATTAAGGATGTATTGGGTTAAGGAGTTGATAACAAATGCACACTGCAGCACTGGTTTGGGAAAATTCGTCATGGCGAATTCGAAGATAAGGAGGGAGGTCGCGGACGTCTTCTGCTACTGACGACGATGATTTGAGAACATTGGTGGATCAAATATACAAATAACTGTTTACACTTTTATTTACTGCTTATTCTCCTTTTTCCACTACAGGATACGATGGGCAGTTATAACCACGGAGACTCTGAGATATAAGCAACTCTCGGAACCTCTGTTGCTTTTCGAGCCTACGATTACCCTTTCCGGATGGTTATATTTTATCCACTGCACCAACCGAGGCGCTTTCTTTGTTCTTCTCTCAAAGAATTTTTTGTCCTCACGGTGCCATCAGCAATCAGCCGTCAGCTCGAACAATCTGGGAAATAGAAATCCGCAATGAACCCTGTTAATCTTAAGCTGAAGCCGAAACCACAATCTCTTAGCATTTGCACACTGTCTATTAAATCTTTTTTCGCTTTTTCGAGTTTCGCTCATATCTCAGCATCGTTCTGATTGTTCATGCACAACTGTTCGAGAAACTGCAGAAAAACTCATCGCACCCTTCTCAACTGTTTCGGAACACCTAAAAGAAATTCGAGGAGCGAAAAAGTTCGACAAATGAGTGATGCACGAATTGAATGACATTCAAAGCAGTCGCTATTCTGATGTATCATCGGATGTCCTTTTGGGGTAAGAGAGCGATTCATTTCCTGATTGCATTGTGATGTGCAACGACAAATGTTTCCTCTATGATAAACCATAGAGCTGGTGTAGCGCAGTGGTTAGGGGCACCCAGCAATACACATGAGATCTATCCCCGCTCAGCAAGCCCACCAAGCTCTCCATTACTCCGGGGTCGGCAAATTTGTATCAGACTTGTCTAGGAGCATAGCATCACTGGCTCGATACATCGGTAGGCCACCGCGAGTCATTGTAAAGGACAGATATGATATAGGACAGATACAGATATAAAGGACAGATATACACATGAGATCGATACCCGCACCCAAGGCTCACCAAGCCTTCCATCGTTCCAGGGTCGGCTAATTGGAGCCAGACTTGTCTTGGAGGATAGTAGCAGATATGCATTTAATCACCTCCAGCGATGTTTAATTAATTCGAATGCATAGCGCATCCCTCATAGATTGATTAACGCCGAGAACTTCATCCTTTTTTATGATAACCCACAACGGTCAGTTCAGTGATTGGATTGGGGTGAAGCTTCGCAGCACTTGCAACAGCCGTAATTGCACCAAAAGAAAGTTGTGGTGGCAGTCTGGTGGTCTAACTAGTTTGACCCACCACAGATTCCTGAAACAGGGTCCAACGATTACAGCGGCGAAGTACGTCAACAAGTCGACGTAACATACCACAAACGTCAACGTTTATGCCTCACACCGGTCAATAGAGAGAGAGGCCAATCTTTCTTCACTATAAGTCCCGACTACACGTCACACGACCGACGTTGTAGAAATTAAACGAGCTGAGCTACGAAGCGCTGCCTCAACCACCACATTCGCCAGATGTCTCGCCTGCCAACCACCACTAAGCATCTCGATAACTTTCTATGCGAGAAATAGTTCAGAAACTGAGATGTGACGGAGACGGTCTTCGACGACTTCATCGCCTCCAGAATGCAGAATTCTGAGTAACCGGAACAACTGAATTTATCTCTGCTTGGGAAAGATGTGCAAAATCAAATGGTTGTTGTTTCTCTTAATACACTTTATTTTAAATGAAGATATGCCACCTTAGCGGCACAGGTTGAAATCCAATATTAATTTCCGAACAACCTAATAGCATGAATGTGAAGTCTCCTTGTGGAAACAAACATATTGCATGAAACATGTGTTAACTTATTTTCCTGAATTATTAAACAAAAGCGAGATTAGTATAGAGCTATTTATTCGGCTAACGTACCTACTCCTTCAACCTCTTCAGATCAGCGTTGTTCCGTGCCGATCGTTCACAGCTGAACACTTTATGGTAGATCGTGCTATTTTCAGCAAATTACAGTAAGGAGACTAGTAGATTAAAAACTTAACATTCCAACGCAATTTTTTCATTACTTTTCAATCGGCTTTTCATAGGCTTTAAACTACAGTTTTTCTTCAACTGATGACCGTTCTCATTTGGCTCAAAAACTTCAGCGCTTTAATTAATCAGACAGTTTTTGCTTTACAATCAAACCCTTTCTTGTTCAGTTATAAAACCCTTCATTTGCACTAGAAAATGTTTTAAGCCAACAAATACTTCGATTTATTTCGATTGTAAAGTTTAGATGGAATGTATTCCGTAAACAAGCTTGAGCACTTAGATGGCTCGCTTTCCTGAGTAATTGTGCTAATTCTTCCAATTTTTTTATTTAATTGATATATCCATAGTTTGACAACTTCTTTCCATCCAGAGTTCCAAAAAAGCTATGAAACTGGGTTCCCGGGTCTAGTACTAGTCACCGGCCTACGTACATCGGCGGAAGATTTACCACTGTGAGGACACTTCTTCCAACACGGAAACGACTTTCCACGTTGGTTTACTTTCGTTTAGATGGAAGTCTCGAACTCGCTTACTGTTTGAATAGCTCTTCCGAACCAGTGAAGCGCTACTGCACTTCATAGTTTAGTATCCAGAAACATTCGTTAGCGGCGATATGGCACGAAACCATTGGACAAATGCTTCATAAAAACTATTCGGTAGTTGTTAAAAAGCATTAAAAGGATAAATAGTCCAGCGTTCATCGGCCGCTTAGCGATGTGCTGTGCATTGGACTCCATTCCTAGCATCACAGAGGTGTCTGAATGCATATTGAACCTATGCAATAATTTCTAGAAAACTTACCAACGCATCACGTCAGTGCTTTTATCCGAAATCTGGCACAATTTTGCGAATAGATGTTCACGGTCTTGGTTTGCCCGAGGCACGGAATCGAACCAACGACCCTGTGTTTACTTTACTACAGAGCTCCTTTAATCCCTGTGCTATGTGTAATTTAAGTGCTCAAATCGCAGAGAATTCGAATGGCCGATTTAGAATAGATTTGCTGGGCAAGTTTACTCGTCACCATGCATTCAAGTCTTGTCCTTTACTTGGACTACTGCTTTCATTGTTATGGCTTACTTTTTAAATTCTGAAAATCATCATTGTAATCAGCAATCATATTGTTTCCAACCCTGTTAACCATCGAGCAATTCGATCGGACAGCAAAAAACCTGCTATCTGGTGCTTGTTGTGGTTTGAACCCCCATTATACTAATCAGTTCGGCAACTACAGTCCTACAATTTTCAAGCTTCTGCTACTTTGATATTGTTCTAACGATGGCACACTTTAAATTCAGTTTTTTATAGATTGATTAATCCTAAAGTCATGCTTGTAATGCTTTTACTTACTACTAAGATACTTTTATCGATTGGTATTAAATGCCAAAGTAGAATTAATTGTAAAATATTGTCGCCTCATCACTGGCAGAACCCTCCGACTGACGGAGTTATGTTTTCCGACAAAATACTGTATTTTGCAATATTCAAAGGAAATGAATGATACATTTAAACAATTACGATTTACAAAAGCTGCTCGTGTAACGCAGAGGTTGTGGTCGGAGCACTCTGCAATACACATGAGATCGATACCCGCACCCAAGGCTCACCAAGCCTTCCATCGTTCCAGGGTCGGCTAATTGGAGCCAGACTTGCCTTGGAGGATAGCAGCACTGGCACAATACATCGGTAGGCCACCCCGAATCATTGTTAGGGCCAGATATGCATTCAGTCACCTCCAACGGTGTCTAATGTGGTCGACTGCATGGCACGCTCCTCAGGGATTGGTCAATGCCGAGAGATTTATCTTTTTAACCGTTTTTATGATTTACAACTTACCAGATAGAAGTTCAGTAATCAAAGCGAAATCATGTGACAACAAATTTATAGCAGTGAATCCGTCACGTTGACAGGATTCTGCAAACGCACTGCTGCACACGTCACTGCAATGCTAGTCGTTCAATGTTGAACGACGAAATTTATTACCAGTGTGCTTTTCACCGAACACAAAACTACATAAGTACGCCATTGAACACCAGATGTTTAGCCGTTATAACAGCTTACTTTCTATGTCAAAAGCTGCTTCTGAATCTGATTGGCGTCTAGCCACGAAAACCACAAATCTCATTTGTCATTAACTGCCTAGAAGTGAAATGTTACACCATTTCTTTCAGATATGAGTTGTATAAAATGCATAACCGTGCATGTGTGTGTAGCCTGAGGTGAGCGGTGTTCGCTCTCTGCTCTATCGCCTGGTGTCTAACCGGACAAAGTTAAAGAGCGAGAGGAAGATTTGATAGGTCGTCTCAGACTCGGAGCGGTTTCGACACCAAGATATACGAACGCCATCACACATTATGGCATACATTCGTGGATATATCCGTGCTTTATCGTTTTTCCTTTTATGACATTGTCCTTGGTCTTATCTCATAAAGAAAGATCAGAACATCCCTTGTCAGTTAGTGCTCCTTATCAATAACTTCTTAGCACCATAACAATATAGTAATGCAATCATTGAGCAGTATTTTGCTTTCATAAATGTGATTAGTTACTCGCTAAGGTCAGATAGTCTTTCGAAATGTCGATAATCCACGAAAAAAGTGCAATTCAAGGCGATTACTAGTGGTGAAGCTCTCTAAGTAATCGATAGTTCTGTTTATTTACTACCATCAACTAAAAATATATTGGCGAGCTGGAAATCTTCATTATCGATCGCTATGGCTTATACAATAGTGGAATGGAGCTCATTCTTAATGAATAAGGTATTCATAGGCGTATTCATTTAACCGTTTACTTATGGTATCATTGTAGTAAATTAGGTTACAATTTTTCCTCTATTTCATCGTTTTCCTTCATTTTTACCCTGTGATTGTAGGAGAATTGATAACAGCCGCCGTAGTCGATCAATAAATGTATACTTGCTCTCTTAACTTAGTGTCGTTTTCAATCCGAAAGTCTGTTCATGATTTATGTCTGGTTACTACTTATTTCATGATGCCCTAGTTGGAAAATCCGGTTTTTCAAATCGAGTTTTATTTTTAAGTGTCATCGATTTCGTATTTTAAAAGAAAGCTGTTCATTTATTCTTCTTAGGCAGGCGTATTTCATTCAATTACTCCTTCATAAATAGTAAGTACAGTATTAACAATATGATTTACAAGGAGATCTGGATCCTGTTTGATGGACGATGTCACATTGTGGATCGTTGGCGACGGTGGTCGAGAATCTACCACTATGCTATAATACGGATACGAAAAGCCTTGATCGTGCCCCGTCACAGAATTCTGGATCATCAAGTAGGCAGGATACGATATTTATCTCATGTAATCTTCGCACGTTACTTTTAAAAGCAATGAACATAGTGGTGAGTTTGCGTTGTTGTTGTTTTTCTCTTTTAATATGTGCATGATCGTTTGTGGTTTATGTTCAAATGTCCATTTTTAATCTGCATAGCGTTTGTTAAAAAAAGGACTAACACTTTTCAAGTATGTTTGATTGTACGAGTTTAAAACAACTGAAAATGTTATATCATGTCTAGTCGTCTACGGTCTAGAAGTTATAAGTTATATATGTTGCAGTTGCTGCATGTCAACTCAGATCAAGATTGTTTGAAGCAGCAGCATTTGTATAAGCCGAATAGCGGTTTCTTTAGCAAAGGTATCTGTTTTGGACTTACTAACATCACCTTAGATAGTTTTAGTTCAGAGTTTTGTTGCTGGGTCAAACAAATATCGCTGTCATGTCTCTTTCCAAATGATAAGATGAGATAAGGCAATGAAGTGTCAAGTTTTGCTGTTGTACGTCGTCAACGTTGGGAATACATTCTAGTGGAACATGCGAAAAGTATACTTTAAATGTTCACGATTGATGTTATGAACGAAAGTCATCAGAAACTGATCGATCGGCTTTGTAAATCTGTGCTAACATGAATATGAGTGAAACGAAAAGCTGAACTTACAGAGGGTGTTGGAGTCATTTTCTATCACTAACAGTGCTGAATTTCTTGAAGATGATCTCACTGTATTTCGTTTCTTCTTGTTAGCAGTTATCATTTCTTTTTAGAATCGTCCTATACCAAGAGAAGATCACCTGCTAGTTTATATATCTATAGTTATGGAACATTGTCTTACTTCTATGAACTGTTTCGACTCCTTGATTTCCTAATTAACAGCCATCCTTTATTCATTATACTGTTCTATCCGATGATCCGACCAATCTAATTGAAGAGCAGAAATCCAGTGGCTCAATCTTTTCAGTAGATGTACTATGGTTTAACCGTGAGAGCATTGTAAAGAAGTTCAAGTTAGACAGGAAGAAGAGATTTGCATGTGGTTTGGTTCAATGTATTTCTTATTTTCTATCACTCCAAAACCCCTTTTTGCGCCACATGCCTTCGCGACTAACCAGCTTGAGATCCCTAATATGAGGGAAATCCATGAACGGTTCGATGTAACATCAGTTTTTTTTTTGTTATTGAATGAAAGCGTCTGCAAGATTTGAGAGGAATCGGGAAGAGTGGGTGAAACACTTGTTCTTTAGTGGTTTCTGTAATCGATCAATAGTTTAATTGATAGATTAGTTTAAGCCATATGTTCGCTGTTGGCAGCGTATCAGCGTATCAACAAGTTGGACATTAGTACTTCCTGGTAGTTTAGTTGAGCACGCTGTTGTCACTTCAGTACCGACATTTCCTTGATAATCCGCGCTAGTTATTGTTGACGGTTTCGTTTCCTAGTCCAGTTCACGTCATAATTCGAAGGGCTAAATATTTCGCAATGTTTGTCCATGGTATTTGCTAACACTTTTGTTGTACTTTGTGTTTTACAACGGGCACTATCGGCACGTTTGATGTCAGTTTAACTGATTGCTGTATTTTTTCTTTGCAGAGTGTGTTTCAAATTTTATGGAAATTTGGGCCGAAATCTACCTGGTTTTATGTTTCACTGCTTTATGAAAGCTTAGGGTTTAACACAGTCGTGACGACGTGACCTCTGTGGCAGTCATAAGATGTGAAAGTAGGAGCTACTTTCAGGTTAGATCAAAATATCTAAGCTTTAGGAGGTTCCATTAATTACAATGAAGACTATAAGAATCCAAAAATTTTAGCATATAGAATGGAGGTCTACTTATTTTATTGAGATGACGTTTTGATTTTATGAAACCATTCGTGCCCTACGTTTCTTCCGCTTTATTGCTTTGATATTATTACTTCGAACAGGGAACCAAATGCGCAAGCGGATTTTCATCCAGCGAGGACATGGTGTTTCCCCAATATATTGTTGATGCTTACAGATGTTGGTCTTGATTGGATGTTTTAAAAAATTAAATTTCGTTGTAACTTTTTCTGGAAGTTTCAGTTCTAAGCATTCAAATTTGAGGGACACTGTGTAAAATTTGCATATGTTGTTTTGATAGAGCAGTCTCTACTATAGATGCATAAATTTTTGAGCTTCTAAAATACTGTAGTGATCGAGAAATCATCGTCTGTTTTCGAAAAACTGGCTTCGTTGCGATTGTATTGAAGCGTATATTTAGACTTTTTAGTATTGCTGATGTTGGTTTGAACATGCCATTATTTGGAAAATACCTAATACTGCATTGTTGAATTTACGTTGATATAGGGTTTTTAAGTATTACTGGTTAAGATCTGAAATTCGTTTTGATTTAGTGGTTAGTTTTCTAATTTGTTTTATTATCTTCCATTCTTTCAAGTCATCTGCGATTCCTCTAGTCACTGAATGACTTGAGTGAGCACCAGAATGACAGAATTTTTATGTCGCTATCTCGAGCCAGAAACACGTAATGAAGTCCGACCGAGTAAGGTAATGAGCATCATATTTGAGACCTTCCAAACCTGTTAATAACAAGACGGTAACCTAGAGTTGTTAGGCTTGTTCTCCTGTAGAAGTTGTTGGCCTATTTGTTGGATGTGATCTTGGACCGCGTACTATGCAGCTGATAGCCACTTGATTGCTAGCTCACGGTCCGGAGTAGGCATGCAATGTGCGAAAAGCGGACATAGACGGACATCAATCGGATGTTTCTTCTATGTAGATGTTATGATTTACCTATTTGCTGTACAAACTGCTTGTATCAAAAATGGGTGTTTCACTTGGGTGAAGCTGTTCAGACATAATCCTAAAGGTTGTTAATTTATCCTATTTTCTTTTAGTATCAGAGTCAATTTCAACAAAAGTGATTTCCTACGCGAAATAAAAGGACTTTTCGGAAGCTTTACAAGAGTTCCACGAATCTAACAAAATCTTATTGTTTTACAATGCAGTAGCACAAAGTAATGAAATCTAAAGTATTGCAACATATCAGTAGTATTCTTTAGCGACTTTGCTTGAGAATGTTTCACATGAAATTGAATAGAATGATAAGAAAGTGGCGATAGATGTCTGTTGTTGGGCGTTAACTGAAAGGAGTATTTTATTGTGCTCTATGACTAGTGTTGAACAAGAACTAACCACGTGGATTTCGCAAAATATCAGACAAGCTGGACGATCTTGACTTGGTAGTCGTATTTCCTCAGAAGTGTTTTTAAGTCGGCATATGATGCTCCTCAAGATCCGTTAGCTGAGAGTGTTTGTTGTGCAAACATGGTAGACGACAGGGTTAAATGGGGCTATCGTTGTTTCTCAGTCTATTCATTCGAACTGGAGTACATAATATGGTCTTTTTAATTAGTACAGTCAGATATCCAGTGACAATAACACTGAGCGACTCTGTGTAAAGGACATGTTTCTAAGAATTGCATGGAAAGGATAACTCATTGCATCTTCGAAGGAGTTTCTTATTAACTATTGATGGACTTAGGAATATGTTTCATAGTGAAACAACCTTAAATTAATTATTTAAGGATATATTTATCGAATTGTATTGGTGCATGAAGTGTTTTTCTGTTGTGGCATGAACACTTACTACCAGATAAACTGTACAGTAAAAGATCTGTTCTGTACGTTGTTCATGTCTATGTCGTTCTATTTGAATACCTCTGTACCTGAACAATGCTCCCTTTGTCGAAATGGATAAAACCTTGTATGATTTAATCATACTGCGGCACTTTTTACTTCGATTATTGCTTTTCTTTCATGTCATTATAAAGTAATGCGATATTTCCCTCATTAGTTTGGAGGTTTTCGTCTGCAGGAAACGAAGATTCTCATCTTTGCTTCGGAATCGTTTGTCATAACTGAAATAAGATGAAACCGACATTATTTCTTAGGTGATCAGCCGTTCAAGAGAGGCCACATACGGCGCAGTTCATACGAATCGGCACAAATTCAGCTCAACTTTGCGCGACGAATGACAACACCGCATAGCTGTACTATTTCTTCAATTGCAAAGTATGGAACACGTCTTGAAAGTGTCGTTTATGCTCAGATTATAGATATAAACCTTTAAGTAGCATAGCGAATTGAAATATGGGTTTTTTGGAACATTTCCACGCAGTTCATAGTTTTTCGATGTATGGCATTATGGCCTTCGCGAAGGTCTACGGCCTCATCGGGAAGGGGATTATACAGTGCTGCACAGTAGCAAATCGTCCTTCTAGTTGGGTCAAATAAACTGAGGAGGAGTTTAGCAGTTCTTACTTTGGTTCGCACAGTTCTTCGTGAAAACGGGTTATTCAGCTATTAGATATGGTGTTGTAGTGATCCTGGGTGTCTGGCTGCGATGTACAGCGAAGGTATTTATCCGCCCAGCAAGGCCTTCCAAGCTGAGGAGTCAGGCGTTTCCATCAGGAAGCCCAGCTAAGAGAACCAATACCAGGACAGTCCTGATGTGAAGCTACTCGCATGGTGGCAAATCTCGCTCTGATCCACAAAGACAGCGGCTGCCTTTGGTGGTGGCGACCTGGGGCAGCCTAAGTTCACCTCAGGACTCCAGAGAACCACAGCGGCTAAACCAACAAAACTCCGAAAAATTAGAGGTCATTCTGGGACCCACACCACCAGTGTGGACGGACTAGCCATGTATGCAAGTTGTGCTTTAGCAAATTTCTAGTGACGAGTAGATGTCTTCAGCATAAAATTGGAAAAATTTGGTTGACAAAATAATTATTACCTTCCAGGTATGATGTTCTACCGCTATGTTCACCATCTGCCAAGAAAGATGCATCATATGCTAGTTCTGCTTCTAGTAGCTATACAAACAACGACTGTGGTATTTTAGTGTTCTGTACAGATGGTGTCATTTTCTATCATTTTTAAGAATCCCGTTATACAGACTGTGTTGTTGAGAAAAGCTCATGCCGACAAGATCTGTGCTCTGTCAAACAGAGTGGTGAACCTTCAAAAGGAGTTTTCTCTAAGCTTCCTCGGTAATTAAAACTTTCATTAATTCAAAGTTTACTGCATTTGTTCGGAGACTTTTAATGTCATTATGCTCAAGCTCAATTTCAGCTTATTCTCTGGAAGTGGGTCCAGTAAGCCATCATGGTTTTTCAGGAAAGAAAAAAGTAGGGATTCTGTAGTGATTCGCACAACCGGCCTTATTCTCGAGGAGAGGCCAAGGTCTTAATATATAATGTTCAGCGCGTAGTACTTTTTGGCTATTTCTAATATTTCAGCAGTTTGCCTGCAAAGCCTTCCGACGAGGCAGCACGGCATAAACAATTGTACTATGATATGATAGCGCAGGTTTGACATTTCATTGTGCATGCGTCAGTTTTGTTGGCTTGGTATACTTGGTTTTCATTATTTGAGTCGCGCTGAAAAATTGAAGTATATTGGTCGGACCTGAAAACGGCGCGTGTCGAGCAGTGTCGGAGGCGCCTTGCAATACGTATGGGATCGATCCCCGCGCCCAAAGCTCACCTAGCCTTCCATCCCTCAGAGATCGGCAAATTGGTACCAGTCTGAAAGGATGGCAACACTGACTCGATAAATCGATAGACCACAGCGAGTCATTGTATAGGCCATATATACATGCAATCGCCACAACCGACTCTTCATGAAGTCGAATGCATGGCGCATCCCTTAGGGATTGATTAACGTTGAGTACTTCGTCCTTTCATCCTTTATACTACTCGGGTGAAACAAGCGCATTGATCCCCTTTTTGATGAAATGGTTCTGTTCATTTTCTGTTTTCTCCGCCCTACTGTTCTGCAAGTTTCTCCATCTTCGTCCTCTCCTATTTGTGAACAAAGGAGGCAGTGATGAAAGGGGAAGAAAGAGAAGACTAAGGAATTTCAGAAAGCCCTTTATGTTCAAAAAAGTAAGGTTTAACATTTTGATTTTACCTTAGATGAAAAAGAAGGAGCAACGTGTGCAGAAAGAACGACGTCAAGCTCATTTCGAAAAAGTACGTTTAGAAGAGCAAGCGAAGACCGCCTCTCTTTTGTGGACAGAAAAGATCCTCCCTAATTGGAATGAAGCGTGAGTGTCTTATAAATTCTGTTTTATTTTCCTACGAAATGCTGGCTACGGCTGTCTACAAAGCGGAAGTCACCATATGTCACTTTATGGTCAGAATCCCAAGTAATTCTGTTGCATAAGAAATAATAACAAGGAAAAGAAACGTGTTAAGTATCCTAGTGCGTCGTATGTTTGCTTCAGGAAAGAAACAAAACGTTGTTATGAATTATGGTGGCAGGGTATTCCACCAAAAATTCGTGGTCGTGTGTGGTCGTTAGTCATCGGAAACGCCCTCGATATCACACCAGGTTTCCCTTTATTTGAGAACTTCTACCTGTTATATTTGCTTGGATCGTTATGAGGCTTGCTGTGTAACTACTAATGTTCTATTCCTCCGACATGCTTCATCGAAGCCATTCCATCACTGCATTCTTGTTTCTAATTGTCAACGCTACTAATTCGCTTTAATCTGCTTTGCAGCGTAAACAGTAGAGTAGTTGAATTTCTTCCAGTTGGAGCCAATATTTTGTTTTCCCCAAGAATTGCTCATTTAGAGTTATATGAGCTCAATTGTACTAAAGCGGCTATGGAAGTCTGTAGTCAATCCGAATCTGACCAACGATGCAACATTACGGATGGTACTAAACCTGGGACACAACTTCGTGAGAATTCACTCTCACAAATTCGCCTGGATATTGCACGCACCTTTCCTTCTCTGGGATTTTTCCAGGAAAATGGTCCATATTATGATCACCTAATGAAGCTGTTAGGTATGATTTTTCGGATTATGTGAAGTCTTTTACTACTTTATTTTATTGGATTCTTTAAAACTAATTGCTGACAAACTTCATTAATGCACAGTTTTGTAGTGGTTTTTAAACAGGAGCGTACTCTTGCTTTCGTCCTTCCGTAGGGTACCTTCAATCAATGGCCTTCATCGCTGCTGTTTTGCTTCTTCAAATGGATCTTTATCCTGCTTTTGTTGCTTTTGCAAACCTTCTTAACCGACCGTTACAGGTACGTAGACCTTACTTCGTTCCTACGCCCAATTTTCGTCAACTACGTCCTATTTCTTTATAACTAAACGAATTGATAAATTCAGAATTTGTAGTTTTATTGACGACTCTGGTCTTTCTCGGTAGAAGTATATATAATTTTTCTAAGGCGGTGTAAGGTTCGCCGGAATTTGATGTTCACTTTCAACTTGTATTTTTAAAGTGGCATATCTCAGTTTAGAACAAACTTCTTTACTCAAGATAAAATCCGTTGTAATCTACACATTTTTTTCTAAGAAGGAACAAGTTTACTCCTGCCGGCTACTTAAAGTATTGGGTTTCTGGAGGATATGAAGTAAGTGAACATATCTTTCTACTTCTGTTCAGCAAACACGAGGTGCTATTTTATTTCCTTATTTGCGCACAAGCTGACGTTTCGGCGGATTTCGCCTTCCTCAGAGCCTGGAAGGGTCAAGTTGACAGCAATCCGCTCGGCAAAACACCTCCATAACCAAACAGAGAAAACGCTAAACCAAGATTTCAATCACATTTAGCATAGCTCTGCACACTCACCGCTTTCTATGAGTCTTCCACTGAGTATATCGCGTGAAGACCGACCGCACAGAATTCACATAGAAGCGTAATGTGCCCCTTCCATCAGAATAACAGGTTTATATACCGTCCAATATCACGCGTGATAACGAGGCATTCCTCCCTGTGGTTCATTTTCGGATTCTTGGAATTTATCCAGAATGCCTCTAGAGTTTTGCGCGCTTGTGTTCTCGATTCTTGCGCGAGGATCGTAACCCTAACCGCCTATACGACCGTCTATGTGCAACGCAAAATTGCAGAATTTGCCCCATTGGTAGAGACGGTGACTGCATGAGTTCGGGTACAGTCTATCTGATCTCTTGTAAAGCGTGCGGGGACGAGTACGTTGGCGAAACGGGTAGACCACTCTGCGTACGTATAAAAGAACACCTAGTCGGCAAACGTAAGCTAAGTACTCCATTAGGTACGCATAGCACGCAGAAACATAACGGAGAAGATTTTGAAGTAAGGGTTACGAGGTTATGTGGATGTGTTTTCTTCCACCAAATCCTTCAGTTGTCCTCCATAGCAGAATGATGTGGTCCATTTCTTTTATTTTCGAGTTGCCACGATGAAATTTTCTAGACCAATGTTGCACTGTGTGTTCATTAACACTTTTTGTCCCACACCCGACTAATGTTTCGAGGCTTTGTGCTTCATACTTCTGAGTACGGATTCGTAGAAGTAGATTCGTGCAGGTGGCTGCTTAACATCTTATATTCTAAACTTTGAAATTTGTTAAGAGCACCATTTACAATATAACTGAATTATACGAAACGAAGGTGCATAAAATGCTTTCTACAGGTTTACAGTGATATATATTAGTACAGACTGAAAAAAACTGTTGCTTAAACGTATACATGAAAAGTAAGATTACTAGTCGGACATTAATTTCCGCGCAGCCTAATACATTGATTTTCAATTAGAGTACAATTAAAACTCAAACATTTAATGTTTTCCTTGGTCAAAATACAAGCCTCGATGGAGAGAAATAAAAAGGGAAGGTGATCCGTTGGCTCGGAAATAAGGATTTCACTGTGCTAGAGAAAAAACTGAACGTTTTTCTTGCTGACGAAGACCTTTGCATTCTGTTAGTTTTTATTTCAATTAATAGTGATCACTATGAGCTGAGATATACATATTAGAAATAAATAAAGAAAATAAAGAAATAAAGAAACCAAGCCATACCACCCAATCTCTCCCTCCCTCCTTCCTTCCTCTCCTGTCCTATCCTCCACCAGACCGCGCCTACATTTACACCTATGAGTTGAGGTGAACTCACGTCGTGACGAAAGTGTTAGAAACGAAGCGGAGATACAGTCTTCTGTTCTACATTTTTTTTTTTGAAAATTGCAAAGTTTGTAACGACCAACTGACTTTTTGTTTCAAATAATTGATATACCGTTGTTTCGTTATTATTTTAAAAGCGACGACCCACCATCGTCTGAGTCTGACCTTTAGGAAAAGAACCATGGCATTTTAATCGCGTTAAATTAGTTCCAGTTTTTTTCCAGACAGCATTCTTTGAATTACGTCAGTCTGAGATGACGAAGTATTTCATCGCTTATGATCGTTATTTGGAACAAGAACTACCAATTCTTCATCAACATCTTGATAAACTAGACGTACGACCAGACCTATATCTTATCGAGTGGTATGTTTCCCTAGTCACCCATTTTTTCTAGCTGTGTTTTCTAGTTCAGTAGAATCTTAAGTATCATTTTAAGAATACGTGCTGAATTTCACTATCGAATATTATTTGTTGGTGCAAATGATTTGACAAGACGGAGGTGAAAGGGCGCGTGTAGCGCAGTGTTCGGAGGCATGCTGCAATGCAAATGGGATCGATCCCCGCCCCTGAGGCTCACCTAGCCTTCCATCCCTCAAGGATCGGCAAATTGGTACCAAACTTTTCTGAGAGGATAGCAGCACTGGGTCGATACATCAGTAGGCCACAGCGAGTCATTGTAAAGATATGCATTCAGTCATCCCCAACGATTTTTAATGAAGTCGGATGCATGGTGCACCCCTCAAAGATTGATTAACTCCTAGAGCTTTATTGTTTTTTTTTAAAACTTTTTCAGCCACATTAATTTCGCACCATTTCTTTTGGTCACCACTATGTTGTTCTAGAACCATGGCGAATCCTGATTATTGAAGTGCTACTCGTTATATAGCTAGGACTTCTTCAACTTCTTATTCTTTACATAGTCTAGTGTGTCTGTTGATAACTCGTTGTTCCAGGATATACACGCTTTTTGCGAAATCATTGCCGTTGGATATTACATGTCGAATCTGGGATGTTTATTTTCGTGATGGGGAAGAGTTCATTTTCAAAACAGCCCTAGGTAGTTCTCCATGTGTTTTACTGAGTTCATGTTTCTCCAGGCTTGTCAATCAATATGGAGACAGGATTATTTCGATCTTTACCTTACCATTAGGTAGAATGTAATATAGTAGGTATAAGGTACTGTTGCAAATGACATGTTTTGCTTTATTACTTTATTGGTACAATATCGTTTTTCTATGAAGAGTACTTCTTAGCATATCTTACTTTTAAGTTCATGGCACCTTTGTGACTGTTTATGGCGAAGTTGACATTTTTGAATTTGTTTGGCTTTACATGTTTAGGAATACTTCGTATGTACGAGAGCCGATTGTTGTCAATGGATTTTGACGAATGTGTCGAGTTTCTCACGCAGTTACCAGAAAAAATGTCGTCGTCAGATCTGTTTCGTAACATTGAACCTTTTGTTCGTTCGTATTCTGCTGCTGATATCTCACGACCAAGGAAACGTTTTGTACAGGTGAAGTTTTCTTGTCTGAAAAAGAGTTGAAATGTAACTGTTTTTCTCATAGTTCTGTTTACTTCTTTTCCACTAGGCTTCTTTTCCTTTCCACAGCTTCAGCATTTCATCACAAGATTACAGATTCTCAGTGAAGTGGAGAAGCGGGTAAATCAAGGAGATGCGAAAGGTCATGACACATTTAGTAGGAATTTAAAAGAAGTTAAGATGAGCAAGAGTCTCAGCGGGTTCATTAATGATCTTTTTTCTTCGCCGTCATATCTTTAGAGTTTATATGTTGCCTCATTATTATTTTCTTTATTTTATGTGCCATATTTTTTCCTTTTTTTCACTAGGGATTGTACGTTTTGTTGTGGTGGATTTACGGACATTCCATGTCAGTCCCTCCATGGCTACGATTTGGTATTCACATATGCTTTGATCCAGTTCTGGTGACATTTTTCTTTCTTTCTTTTTTCTTTTCATTTCATGCATTATTCCCGTTGATAATTCTGCATTTTGTGCCTTCGAATGCTTATCACATTTATAAAGAAGAGGAACTTGCCATGAAGTATGTATTTATGCTTGTCTTATATTTTTTTGAACGCGTTGTTAAATTGTTAAGTACTTATAGTTTGTTATTGGTCACATTTTAGTATATTATTTGTTAAAATACGAATGAAGGATTCACAATTTATGATGCCATTCATCATTCACATATCCTACTTGTTTCTTACGCTTGCAGAGTATATTTTTATTTTGCTTTTTATTCATTTTCCACTGATCATTATCACATCTACTCTCCGGATCCCGGCACTTTTGTTCGAGTCGCTTTCCGCGCAGTTACCGTCCATGAAGGTTTTTGAACACTTCATGTGTTCTTTCGGTTGCTACTCAAGGATTTCGTCTTTTTTATGAAAGCCCTGGAATGTTGCTCGAGTCAGTTCTTCTGTCAATCTCGGAGATAGCCGGGCTAAGGCGTTTACACGTGCACTGGCCGTGAGCATTGGGATCAGGGGTCGAACTAGAACCCTGATTCTTGATGGACTACATCATTAACCACTACACTGCCCACGCTATGATTACCGTTTTTGTCGTTAACTTCATCGTAATCTTTATGTATATATATATATTATAATAATAGTGATAATAGTAATAATAATAATAATAATAATAATAATAATAATAGGTTTAGATAGAGATTTTAGAACAGAAAATCCAAATACTGGCTGTCCGACGCAAAAAATTTAGAAGGTAAACTGAAACCGATTCTCATTTAGAGCTTGGAAGAAGCGTTTTGTTTGATTGTTGTGCAATACAGCGATATTTACTTGAGCAACTGTCGGTGGCAATGACATATGGTTTTCTTTTGTCGTCATTGCTTCGCACATCTGTGAAAGCAACCTTAATGGTCTTTGCATCTTTTATAGTGAATTTTGTGTTATAATGGGTTATCAAGTGTGTTAGCTAGACATTAAAGCGCTGTTGAACTCAGGAAATAGCTGTTATCTCTGCTTCACTATGGGGTGTTTGCACTTTATTTGTCAGGTAAAAGACAAGTGTATCGATCGTCGTTCTACAAAGAAATTTTGTATATTGTCGAAACATATGCATGATTTTTTAGAGTTATTGGAATGATTTTTTTTGGCACGTTGCATATTGGTATAGTTGTCTATTGGACTGTGAACAGAGTGAAAGCAGCACCTGGAATGTCAGCCAGAGGAAGAAGTTGGCTTCTTAGGCACATATTGGCTTACTAAAACTGCGAAGACATAGTGGTCAACAGCAAGGTGAATAAAAATAGCTTCTCTTAATTCTCCTATAAAGCAATCACAGTGTGAGTTTAAACGAGTTTTTATTCCTATTTCAAGCAAAGGAAGACAACATTCAAGCGGATCCCAGCGGTTCTTGTATTCATTTTATTTAATTTCATCCATCATTCACAAAAGTGCGCTTTCGCATGTGGGTTCAGCTCCTACTCGACGATTTTCTTTTCTTTACGGATGTTCTTGAGTGCTGGTCAATTTGATTTTCCCGTTGAATCCTACGATAGCTATGCTATTGCATTCCTATGTCTTCACAACAGTTAGTGGTCAGCTTTTATGAATTACAGAGAGACTTTCCTGCGCAAATCTGGACCGATTTTCCAACTCTGGAATCTTGGGATAGCTTTACTGGGTGGTCTCATCACCAGGTCGACACCACTAACAATCACTAGCCTTTCTGGATTTGGAGGGAGCTTCCGATGATGATGAAAGGTAATCAGTAGCTAGGATTCCTAGACTTAGCAGAGATTTTCTTTATAGGATTGAAATGTAAGGAAGGGCGAAGTGATTTATACGAAAACGGTTTGGCTGTGTGAAAGTATGGGAATAAACTGCTTAATTCCAGTGTGTATATTGGTGAAATCAGTCGATAATTTCTCAATAAAGATTGAGAGACCGGTCGTGGACGTTAGAGGCCATGGATGGGGGATGTACAAAGCGCATGGACGTCTTTAGTTAAAATAGTTAGGGTATTATCGCATAGTGGTACTTCTATCAGTCCTTGATGATGTTAAACACTTTTCCGATTCCGCGACTGATTATTGGTTTCGATTTCCAGTCATAAGTGTACGTGGTAAAGAACTCTGTACTCATACCTTAGCATATTTTGTTTAGATTTTGAGAGGTGTAATGCTTCTCAATATATTAGTTGCCATGTTGAATCTGTGGCACTTGTAGTGCACTGATAGGAGTTGACCTGCAATATACACATGGTAAGTGGTTCGAGCCTGCGTTCGTGGTAAAGCATGCTATCCGTCGCGGATAGATTGGTACCAGGCCTGTACGAGAGCATAAAAAAGCTGACTCAGTGCAGTGATTGACAACCATGAATCGTTGTATCAGACAAGTAGTCGGATACATGTGCCATCTCTCAGTGATTAATCAGTGCCGAACGCGTTCTCCTTTACGCTCCATTACATAGGCCTACTATAATGCTGTGGAAACATTAAAGAAAAAAAACTTTGAGAACGGAAACAAAATGTCTGATATTCGACAGTTTTCAGCGTGACCGAAATGATATTAAAATCTTTTGCTGTTGTACTCTACTTAATCAGCACTTTCCCGTGAGTGGCTGCTAATATTGGAAAATATTCACTTCATCTAAACTTCAAGAAAGAATAGATGGTATTGATTTCGAGAGGTCACCATTCATGTTTGGTGTTATTAAATAATTCAGGGTTTAAGAAAGTCGTTGCAGTAATGGTCAAAAGCTGTATTATAATAGTTAGAATGCAGCATATATTGATAAGGCTTGTAGTATAGACAATAAAAGTTAATCGATAGAAATAGCTGAGAGACAGGCGAAACGAAGGACCCGCATGGTGTGGTGGTGAACGCGTTACTCCCCGGAAAGGACAATACCGCGTTCGTTCCCCACCATAGACACCTGCGGTCCAGAGTTTTGCAAATATCTCAGCAACGTTGTGGTTGTATTTCGCTTAGTAACCTGCCGTGAAAATTATAGAAGGCAGAAAACAAAACCTTAAAAATGAAGTTAAATCAGAAAAACAACTCTTAATATTCTACGGATCGAAAATCTCATCAGAGCGTCCTTTTCCATTCAGTAGGTGGAGGTTTTTCTAATTATGGACACCTAGTGTAAGGTAGGGTGCGTGTAGCGCAGTTGCTAGAGATGTGCTGCGATAAGCGCGTTGTCGCGTTGTCGTTGTATGGATCCCTGCGCCACAGGCTCACCAAGCCTTCCATTTTTCCGGGGTTAGCAAATTGCTACCAGACATGTCTGGGAAGATAGCATTGTTTGGATGCATTGGCAGACCACCGCAAGTCATTGTGTTGGCCAGAAATGCATTAAATCACCTCTAACGATGTTTAATGAAGTCGAATGCATGGCGTATCGCTCATGGATTGGTCAACGTCGAGAGATTTACTCCTTTTTCTTCTAGAACACAAACTGAATTGGCGTAAGCAGAGCAATAGTAATTAGTTGAGTTGATGTTGGTATTTTTTTATAGGCAACAAATGCCATCATTAATATCCTTTTTGTTGGCATAAAATCGGTAGAAATCAGATAGTCTTTCGAATAGTTTTATTTTAAAGTCAGTTTTGTTTCCTGTACCTCTTTTAGAGGTTTTACTGATATTGATTTCATGTTTTATCGTTAACAAGCTTTTGAATTAGTTCTACTTCTATTCTACTGTGTAGTATTTTCCTGTCAAGAAATTCAACAGCATCGAATGTTGTGCTGTACGCTGGCAACGCTCTTCACCAATCCCCATAGGACACCTCAGGCGGCTTGTCCCCATGATTTCAGGGATTACCGACTCGGCCAGAATTCTACGACATTCGTGAAGAAAACGAAATCCTCAAACTACAGCCGAAGCAACACGCGAAATGTTTAAAGATCTCTGAGGGTAATGAATTCGAGGAAACCCAGTTAAATGCAAAAAGTGCTGACATCTGCACAGTGGATGTGATGAAAGGTAATGTAATAAAAAAGCGAAAAATATGCGTGCTGCTTCTATAGATTGAGATTGCCGACGATGGCGGTGATTATTGTTTCGTCTTCAGTCGTCTTCCACGACCATCGTTTCGTCTTCTTGCGCAATGTGACCGTCTGGTTGGCTTTTCAAGTGTCCGGAGCAGCATATCCGCCACCGTCATCGAATGCCATCTGCCTGTGCAACGCCTTCTTCATTGCGCGAAAATCATCGTTCTCCGATTGCCTTTGGTTGCCGTTCCTTATAGGTAGGTGTTGTTGAGCAGATGCCGTTCACTATAAAAGTTGTTATTCTGGATAATGCAGTTATTTTTACTCTATTCATAATTTTCTATTGTTGGAATGAATTTGAACAAAGTGGAATTCTGCTGGTGACCCAGTGAATTACGTAAGCTAACGTCTGCTCCGACCAGAAATCTGACAGTCACTCATAACTTTCGATTGTACAACGTCCTCACTTGCCATTCGCTATTGGTTAATTCGCTTGTATTCGCTATTGTCAGGTTATATTGACCTGATGTTGCACGTAGGAAAGATGCATTCAAATTACCGCGATAAGAACTCTGTGAAATATTTCCATATCTGATTCGATTACCTATGAAAGAATACATCAGCACAAGTTATCTATATGGTGATGATTCTTGTTTTTTTCATTTACTTCGTCATATTTTGGTAAGCGTTTCTTGGATTGTTTTCTGAACGTGTTTCTTAACTTGTAGATCGCTGGAAAAACTCTTAGGCGCTGTTGAGAGCTATTCAAGGTTTTAAAACCTCCGTAAATCTTAAACATAGCAACACTAGAAAGTTAGAGTTGCTGTTCTTAAACGTTAAACTTTAGTTGAAAAATGACCTAAGACATATATCATAATACACTTTATTATAGTAGTTGAATTCAACCGCATTGAAACTGGTTGGTCTCGTTCGGATCGACATATCTTCGAATTTCGCTCTTTAACTCCGGACCGCAGGTGTTTACGGTGGGGAACGAACGCTCTATTACCGTTTTCGGGGGCTAACGCGTTCACCACCACACAATGCAGGTCCTTCCTTCGCCTTGTCTCTCAGCTAGTTCTATTGATCTTTTGCCATCAGCAATCACCCGTCAACGGGATTGATCTGGGGAGCCCACATGGGCATTGAACCCATATAGCGCGTTCGTTCCATACCACAAACATCTGCAGTCCGGAGTTTTGCAAATATCTCAGCAACGTTGTGGTTGTATTTTGCTCTTTAATTTGTAAGATGGATGAACAAACTGAACAGTTTATGCCAGTAAGCTCTTCCATATCCATTTTAGTATCGAAATACGATTTTAACACTTTCGTGACGATACTGGTTTTGCAACAACAAACGTCCATTTTTTTGCTAACAGATGGTTGAGAACTGAGAGGTTGAGAAGAGGTTAAGAACTTAACAGGCTTATAGAAGAGACGTTGCTTTATCGCTTGAATAGTATGCAAGATATTTTTGAATTATCTTATCAGCTTTAAATCATTTTGGATTTAAATTCTTTCTTAGGGTTTCAAAATGTTAGGAAAGCCAGCAGCCATTCACAAAAACTAAAGACACATTAGGAGGGAACGCCGTCCCATCGTAGTCGACTAAATCCCGTTTGCTCAATTGCATTCACATCTGAAATACGAGCTCTGATGCAAAAAACGACATTCTAGAAGATCCGATTTTCACTTCAAAAGAATAAAACAACCTATATTTTGAAGAGAAAGACTTATGGATTCTAATACTTTTTATTGCAACTGTTAAAATTAACTTTGAGCTGAGATTGTATATGTAGGTTCAAATTGAAGGCAGTCATTATTTTTGCGTCGAATATGACTCCAGTAGAGGTCACATCGTTGCAATTTTATTAAATAATGAAAAAGAAAGAATGAGGAAAAGAGAATTTTAGGATTTCAAAAGCATGCAGAAGACTGATAAAAGGATAAAAAAGATAAAGCTCTAGACGTTGATCAATCCCTGAGGGATGCGCCATGCATTCTACTTCGTTAAGTACCGTTGGAGGTGATTGAGTGCAAATCTGGCCTTTACTCCTTTAAATCCTTTACTTTACTTTACTCGCGGTGGCCTATCGATGTATCGAACCAGTGCTGCTATCCTCCCAGACAAGTTTGATACGAACTTACCGAGCCGGGGAGATGGAAGGCTTGGTGAGCCACGAGCCGGGGCGGGATCGATTCCATGTGCGTGTCGCAGTGGCGTCTCCAACCACTACGCTACACGCGCCCTTACGCCCTTACAGGAGACTGGTAGTGGAGGAAAAAATCGTAGACAATCAGAAATTAATAACGATGAGCATTAGGTTTGGTCGTTTTTTCGAGTAATTTGAGGCGATTTCCTTAGGATGTCGGCTGTATGGATGAATAACGTGAGAGGCAGCTGTGATGGTCAACAACCACCTCACCTTTGTTTGGCTAACCGTCAAAGAAAACTTCTATGCTGCTGACCTCGTGTCAAGTATTCTGGTTGTGCTCATATTCGTTCTGATTCTGGCAATGAATGACTGACTCAGTAAACCTCAATCAGATTTACTTTCAAGCTTTTCGCTTAACGTCATCATATTAGCTATTTGTATTCTTTTTTTGTTAACACTGTCCTCTTCCGTTTTAGTGCAAGTGCTAAATGTCATCCGATTTACGAAAAACTTTTCTGTGTTCCATCTTCGACTCTTATTGTTCTTGCTTTTCTTCTTTCTTCTTCCTTCTTTTGATCGTTTTGCTTTTTTGCGATTTGGTCAACTGTTCGCTTAATTATTTTGAAGTCTGGTGAAATTTTTCGAATAATTCAATTGATGATTGGCTTATAAGGTATATTCTTGAAATGTTCGGTAGTTTGGCTCGTTGCATTTCCGGATTTCCAAATTGCTAATTCTAATAATAACAATACACCGTCTACGCTGCCAAACCTTGATGGTGACGAAGTGACCAAATAATGTGGCGAAGTGGTGGCTACTACAACTGTTGTCTATGTTTCCGTAAAGAAAAACTTTCACTGAGACTTTTTGGATTTGTGAAAACTGACTTTTATTTTATCTCAGCATGAATAATAAATATTTTCTAATTTCTAATATCAATATCAATTCCTCTGACGGGTGATTGCTAATGGCAGAGATCGATAGAATTAGCTGAGAGACACGCGAAGCGGAGGACCCGCATGGTGTGGTGGTGAACGCGTTACTCCCCGGAAAGGGCAATAGCGCGTTTGTTCCCCACCGCAGACACCTGCGGTCCGGAGTTTTGCAAATATCTCAGCATCATTGAAATTATAAATATTTTTGTTTGCATTCATGAGTTTACACGAAGTCACTATTATACAAAGTCTTCATTGTGGCGAACATTTCGGAGCCTTCGCTGTCTTCAGAGCGGCAGTGATTTGAGTCGATTGTCCACAGCCGTCCATTCTTCCGATGTGGTTCGTCGTAGTGGCATCGAGTCGGATCTTCTGTATTAGAACACTGCTGGAGTGAAGGTCTACTCGGCAGTGCATGTGTTGCACAGGTCACTCCTCACTAACTCTCCACTAGTAATGACTTGTCTTTTACGAATAGGGCAAATTCCTAAGCAGTCTGTATTGTATCACCTGATTCATGTTGAACTACTATTTTTGAAAGCTGACCTTCATTTAATCTCAGCATGAAGAAGATTTCTTTTCTTGAAACTAACCATGTGACTAGGATTTAGTGTCAACAACACGGATGCACACAAGCGCCATTAAGTGTGCTGAACGAAGTAGCATTTTCGGAACTAAAGCCAATATCTATCTCATAAAATATTGACATTGAGGTAGCATACTTCGTAACAAGCTCGTGTAAGCTCATGAATACAAACAAGAATACTGATTCATTGAGTTTGATTTAACTGTTCGTCATTAGTGACTTCGGAAGCTTAAGTAGATGTGATAAAATTGATGTAGCGCTTCGAATTTTTTTCGACGACATGCTTTTTTCTATGCAGGAATCCTAGTACAATGCCTTTCCTAGGAATATTATTCTCTTTCCTAACGTTCTTCGAACGAAATAGTGAAATTTTATCTTAAATTAATAGGGTTGTTACCCCTTGACCATTTTTTCGATGATATTGAGAAGAAACAAAAAAAAAAGAAAAGAAAAAAAAATAGCAACGTCTATCACCTAACATCTCTTCTGCTATTTCTGTGTCTTTCGTGTTCCATGAGCATTCTTTTGCGCGACATCTGTCTATTTGTAGGACATTTGTTGTATTTTTTCCAAGATGGATTCCGATGTTTAAAGTGAGTGATGATTGAGAGGGCAGTAATGAATAAGATTCTAAGCGATAATATTGAGTTAGTGCATAAGCAACTGTTCCGAAATGTGCCGCAAGGACACCTTATTAAATAGTTATGCTGAAAAAGTAAAACTACTGTATTCGTTCTAGTGATAAAATGTAAAGGAAAGCATTTACACCTCTAAGTAACCTCTTATCTTTTGAATCTTTCATGAACTCGTTTCAATAGGCACTGTGTTGTCTGGTCTTATTTGAGCAGAAAAAGTCCTTTTTGAAGGTAATGTTTATCACAATTTTAACTTATTATTTACTGCTTATTATTTTTAACGGCAGGGTATATTGCGAAATATAACTTTCAATGATGGAGATATTTGCAAAACTCCAGACCGCAGGTGTCTGCGATAGGGAACGAACGCGCTATTGTCTTTTCCGGGGAGTAGCACGTTCACCACCACACCATGCGAGTGCTTCGTTTCTCCTGTCTCAATAATAAGTTAAAATTGTGATTATAACTGCAGCCTCAGCTTAACTGGGTTCGTTGCTGATTTGAACCTCCCAGATCAACCCCGCTGACGGGTGATTGCTGATGGCGAAAAATCAATGGAACTATGAGAGACGGGCGAAACGAAGGACCCGCATGGTGTGGTGGTGAACGCGTTACTCCCCGGAAAGGACAATAGCGCGCGTTCGTTCCCCACCGCAGACACCTGCGGGACGGAGTTTTGCAAATATCTCAGCATCATTGAAAGCAATGTTTATCGTTCGTATGAAGTAAAGACATTAATTTGTTATACTTAGTAATTGAATACCCTCATTCATACGTCATGTAATGGATCAGCTTTCGTCTTCTACTAAATATCCTAAAATTCGCCGCTATTAGTGCCTAAATAGTTGTTTGTTAAACGCCCAAACCAGCTGGTTTGTCCATAATGATAAAAGATTGTTGTACCTGTCGTATAACTTAGGAAAGTTATTAGACTGACCAAAATTCGATGATATATACTGACTCGAAAAGCTTACAGTTCGTTGAGAAACATGGCCAGGCAGCTCTGTATGAGGTTAGATGCCGTGTATTCAATCACGCATTCACTAGTTATTTACGGGAACGTATAGTGCAGTTGTTAGGGGTACCCTGCAGTACACATGGGGCCGTTGTCTCGATCTCGCACCCAGACCTTCCATACCTCCGAGGTCGGCAGATTGGTACTACACATGTTTGAGAAGTTAGCAGCCGTGACTTGATACATCGATGTGTTAGATATAGATTTTCAATCTCCTCTTACGGTGTTTGATGAACTCGAATTCATTGCGAAACCCTTCAGAGATTAATCAGCGCCAACAGTTGTATCTTTTATCTATTTGTTCATTATTTACGCTGAAGAGGGAGAATTTCTTTAAATTTGGAAAATTTATGATGTTTAGCCATGAAGAGTGGAAGTTCCGTTAAGTTCAATATTCAGTGCCATTACTGCGATTAGGTGTTGTCGTAGGCGGTGGTGGCGGTGGTGATGGTGCTTGGGTGAATTCGGCATGATCGAATCCTCTATATTAGCGTCATTGTGCTCTCGAAGATGTATTCAAATTGTTTCCTGTGCGGTCGATTTGATGATGACGACATAGTCGTTGGCGTGTTTCAGTCAAAGTTAATTCCTTCTTACTAAGATATTGACGATACTTCACTTACCCATACACTTTAATCACATCCATTTCATATTCATACCTATTATCTACTGTTCTTTTTAAAGTACTTATCTCTGCTTTGTAATTACGTTATTGCTAGCATAAATGCTACTAGAACGGTTGCAGATAATATTATTACACATGTCATCATTATTCTTGTTGTTATTATTATTGTTGCTTATTCTGAGAAATCCCCCAACATTACCATAACTTCTTACGTGTTTGGCAATATATTCGCCAGAGAAGGAGAATAAAATGGTTTTTTTTTAAAAAATGAGCTACAAAGAGAAGAATTGCATACTCAGTTGGACACTTGGATGGCACGTCTTCACCAGTTGTACGGGCCCCACCATAATATCCATTGTTTCGGAGTTCTGCTGCCTTAACTATTGTGGCTCTCTGGTGTCCCTAGGTCAGCCTGGCCAGAGTCTGCCCCAGGTCATCACCACTATGTACAGTAGCTGCTGTTGTGGATCAGAGGGAAATTTGCTACCACGCGACTGGTTTTTTGATACCAGGACTCTGATAGATCCTGGTATTAGTTTACTCTTAGCTAGGCTTCCTGATAGAAACATCGAATTCTTTCTCAGTTTGGAAGGCCCTACAGGGTGAATGGATTCCCCCGGTCTACATCGCAGTCCGACGCCCAAGAACACGATGAGGCGGTAAACTGTTGGGAGAAGAATTGTTTAAGCATGGATAAATCTACTATGTGCGTTTAACAGCGGTATACTATGTTTTAAAATCTACAGTTAGAGGAATTTAAAGATGATCATTACCGAAATCTCGGCTTTTGGGAAATTTGTTTGCGAATTTAATAATCGGATATGATGAAATCGTAGTTTACGGTGTGCATTATAATTTACGAAAATGAATTCCATGAAGTACTGCTTCTAATGACTTTTAAAGAGAAATTGGGATCAAGTTAAGAATATAAGTTAACCTTAGGCAAAGGGAATAGTTAATTTTGGCTGACGAAAGTTTCTCTTTACTAAGAAATAAGGCGAATATGTTGGAAATTTACTTTAGAGACTAGAAATTTATTGCAGGTTAAATCATTGACATTGATGTGCTCTCAGTACTCAAAGCTCATTTTTTTTTTTTGCTTACTAACAATCAATGAATGATTTTATCAATACCAGATGTTTAGAAGATATAAGCTTGGATGTTCTAGCAGCACTACTGGATTCTTCTTTCCTAAAATTTATCCCCGACCAGCAATTTTGGTTCTTATTCAGACTAGGTGATTGCGATCGTTAACAGATTTTATCATAAACTTGGAACAATTTCATAGTTGTTTTTTGGCTCATTTTCATCAAAATCCTAGTTTTCTATGAGTTAATTCTTTATGGAAGCTAGAGGTGCGCAAATAACGCAATGGTAGAGAAGCCGTCCATTAATGCACATAAAGCACTGGTTCGATCTGGCACTGGGGCAACCAATCCTCTTATCCATTCGACATTGCAGAATTAGTGTCAGACGTGCTTAGGAAACTTACCCCAATTCAGAAACGCTGCTGACGGTATGTGGCAGTTACCTGGATACGGCTTATCCCAAGTTTTCTGGGAGAATCAAGAAACTTTCTGGGAGAAGAATCAAAACTGCAAAATAAAACAAAAAACCTTGTACAAGCAGTAAATGTAAGTAAAGATACGAGAAAAGTGAAAATATGAACGGAAATAAAATATCAAACCAAAGGAATTTAAAAACTATGCTTTTATTACTGTAATCAGTGATATTTCAAGAAATCGCTTGCTTCTCGTTGTCAACTTTTTGCTCACTGTGTTTCCTATTATTCTAATTTATTTGTAGAGTTAAATTTACTACGTCTTTCTATGGGTCAGAGGAGTGTTTTTGAAGTAATCACAAGCGAACCTGCTTAATTCTAGCGTTATTAAGCTAAAGGGTCATAGCTAGTATGTTTCGCTTTAAAAAAAGAAAAAGGCAGGAATTTCTATGCGCCAGATCTGAATAATTGGTTTTCGTCACTCACACATTAAGTGGGAATTTTGACAACATCAGAATCATATGAAAGGTTATTTGCTTTCATTCAGAAGAATTTCGTTTATGATTTCTTAAATGAATGCGTGACTGTTGAACAACGAAAACACTACTTCAGCATGCTGACTGGACTGAGTACTTTATAGGTTTTTTCCCTTAATGTAAGGAAAACTGAAGCAAACAAGATGAGTCTCGCAATAACCTCAAAATTGTTGCTAAAATGAGGTCGCTATGGACCATTATACTGCTAATTTTCGATTTCAGTTCTGTCTGTCATGCTAAACTTCCTCCTTTGTCCTACCAATTCTGTTTCGGTGACGGAATCCCTCTTACACATGGCGTCAGTTGTTTTGTTCATCTGTGCGTTGGCCATTTATCTAGGCTCTCCTCCTCATTTCAATCACGTCTCACCTCCTCGATAATATCACCTTCCATTTCGTTCATGTTCGTTACGTAGAGCTCATAATCTTATATTCTGCTACTACTAATTTTAGTAACATTAGTAATACTAATAGTAACAGTACTAGTAAGATTAGTAATCAATTAGACAGTATAACAGCTTTGCTAATACTTAATACTTCCTTGAATGGCCCGTCCTCACTGATTGTGCGGGTTCCAGCAGTCTCCATTTTTCGGAGATTTGCTGGTTAAGCCATTGTGGTTCCCTGGAATCCCGTGGTCAGCATGGCCAAAATCTGCCCCAGGTCTTCACCACCACGGGCAGTCGCAGCCCTTGTGGATCAGAGGTAGATTTGCCACTATGCAACTTTTATACCAGGACGATGGTGCATCCTGGTATTGGTTTACTCTTAGCTAGGCTTCCTGATGGAGCGCCGGTCTCCTTCTCAGATTGGGAGAACCTGCCAGGAGGATGAATCTCCCCGCTGTACATCGCAGCCCGACACCTAGGAACACCTCCCAGCGACGATGAGGCGGTAAATCGTTGGGAGGAGCCTTGCTAATATCAACTTTGATCTTGCATGAAAGTTTTGTACATAGATGTGCTTACCAGCTTAAGTGAATTAATTTTGCTTATGTATATACTTATGCAAGTCCTTATGTATGTATATGTGTATATGAATGTAGGTATGCGTGTATATAGATGATATGTACAAACATATACAAACGTATATACGTCTGTTTCTATGGAGGTTGTTGGTGAAGTTACGAAATAACTCATTGTATATATGAAGTGTTCTAACCGTCGTCTAAAATTTATTAACAGTTGATCTACTCAGAAATTCTTGAGCAAAAGAAAAGTAGGGGTTAAGTGGTTGTTGTTGTATGAACTTATGACATTTCATTAGCGTCTTCAAATCCATGTTTTTCGTTCAACAATTTAAAAGTCAACTAAGTTGATAAGGAAAAATGTTCAAGATTAACGATGAACACCGCAAGACATGAAAATTTCCAGCAAGAAGTGTTCTCTTAGTGGAAGGGGCATTTTGCTCTGGTTTTTGCAAACTATGGTAGTTGGTTGATTTTATTAAGGTTTGTTATACCTTACATTTTAGATCTTTTATTCATTCGCTTTATATAGATTGGTAAAGAAAATGGTAGAGTAGCTAATACAAATAATACCACAGAAATGTATTGTGAACTCTTTGTTTTTAAAATTTTGTCCCTATTATACAACAAAAGAGATTAGCAGGAAACAACAGAAATCGCTTTCGTAGTATTTCATATGTATCTTGATACCACGATTCTTCATATCAATGATCATTTCCGATGTTAACTAACTGTGAAGTGCTGTTCGGTTCGGAGAACGACAGAGAGACATGTCGAGCAGGTGTGCGCCTTGTCAGATTGGTAGATAGGGAAGCGTTCTCTCTTTCGCTATCTGATGGGTGGGAAGGCCGAATGGGTTCTGTTAAAACCAGCGACGCTGGTGAGTTAGTAGGAGACAGCTCTTCGTCAGATATCCTCACAATCCATTCGTTCATCCATCCCATCCATCCACTCACTCATCCATCTTCGTCGTGTGTGTGTATGTGTGTATGTATGTATGTGTGTATGTATGTATGTATGTATGTATGTACGTGTGTATGTATGTATGCATGTATGTATGTATGTATATATGCATGTATGTATGCACGTGTGCATGTATGTATGCATGTATGTATGTATGTACGTATGTGTGTGTCTATGTGTATATATGTATGTGTAGGTCTCGTCTACGCTGTTGTCTGCTCAATTCACTAAGAGTTCCGATTGCCACGCACATCGTTCCCCATAGGGCTTAATTTTGTCTCCTAATCGCTATAATCGTATCATGTTCGAATTGCCATCATTTAAGGCTGACTACCGTCGTAGTCAACGGCCCATATCTATGACCTGTCCAGTTCAGAACAGTAGCATATCAGTGATTTATGATGTTAGTAGACAAGAATTTTGGAATAGGCATTAAAAGCTCGGAAGTTCTTACTACATTTCCTAGTTTAAAGTTAGATGAGACTAACGATCTGCAGCAAATTGTTTTAAATCTCTCGGTTAATAATATTTTATATTGTTAGTTGACATTTAACTGTGGTCGATCGCATATTTTCTTTGCTCGGCAGTCGAAAGAAAGAGAAACGAAATTTAGCCAGAATGTTGGTTTAGGAGTTAGTGGATCTTACTAATGAAACATTTTAAGTAATTTAACCTGTTAACCGTGCTATGATTGGAAGGTGCTTTCATTATTTCTCTCTGTAGGTAAGCACAGAAACGTTTTGGAATGCCAACTGCGGAATATGTATTCGACTCAATACTACTATGCTGAAGATTTCCGATATTTATTAGTTCTCTAACGTCATTATTATTCGCTTGGATTCATGGAAAGCTGACAATCAAAATGAAAACATGCCTACTATGTGGGAAGTAGGCGAATTTTTTGCGCTTAATTTCTTATAATAACTGGACGTCTTCTGGTTTTGAGGTGCTAATAGGATGACTTGAATCAAGTACTCCTTGTACTGAAACATTTTTCATGCATAATTCTTAGAATGATCTCTGAGAATCGATAATGTAACACACAAAGAGACTGTAACAAGCATCTTTCACCACAACTTTTCAATTTCATTTCCGTATTTGGCTTAGTTGTGAATTTCTCAACTTATTCTGCATCAGCACTTACACATTCTATTGCTGAATTATGAGGTTTCATTTTGAGAATCTTACCCATTCCTTCAGGGATTTGTTAGGAAATAACGACATGTGTACAACAATAGATCTCAAGTCATGAGCGATCGCTCGAAGTGGTTTTGAAATACGTAAAATTTTATTGAACTGCTTTTGACATGTGTCATGATGTCTATCATCTTCAGTTCCTCAAACGAATCGAACCATATCCGTTGCTTCTCTCTCATTGATCGGATTCTATGGATTTCATATCTTTCCAGAAATAAAGTAACGCTTTCTTCTAAAGAGTATTGTTATCTATTACTATTGTCTGTATTTTTCAATGGAACAAGTAGATTTTCTCGGCGAATTGAATTATCCGGCCCTTGTATTGTAAAGCTGTATTACTATTTTAAGTGGGTTGCTTTCTCAGAAATTAGTGAAACTTCGGAGTTTTCTATCTGACGAAACTGTAAAATTTGTTGATTTGGTCTGAATGACGGAATGCGACAACAACTGCCTCAAGGACCATCTACCTTTATTAGATTTTTGAGCATCCCGTCCTCATTCAATTTGTTGCCAGTGTGCTATGCGTGGACAATTCGATAAAATTTTCTTAAACTTTTAAAATTTTTCATTATTATACATTTAACGTAATTTTCACATTCGTCAACTAAATTATCAACATCCCGACTGAAGTTGTTTCTGCGTTTTCAATGATGTGAAACCATACTGGATTACGTCCCAACTGTTTAGGACTTGAATAACTTAGATGGGAATTGACCTTATTGCAGCTGATGCTTAGGTGAACATGAGTGATTTTGCAGAATCGCTACACTGATTCCGTCTATAATTATAGAATGAATCCGTTTAAAAGATTTATCATAAGAAGATGAGAAACATCGATTAATCTAAATATAGGTATACATAGAGCTTGATACATATTTTTTCAATAGATACTTCATTACATTGCCTTTATCCCATTCGATGGGTTTCCTAGACTTGTGTCGTATATCCAGCTACATGGAAAACGTTCAATAAGTCTAATTTTTCAATTTCTATTGTAATTAGTAGATCACCTATTCCAATTCTTTCATCATCTTTCTTTTGTTCGTTCACTGGCCGCTTTTGTTACTGCCTTTGTTGTTGTTGCTGTTATTCATCTTCAGTTTCTTATTTTTGTTTTTCTCGTTGTTTCTATTCTTGACGTTCTTACCAATGAAATGCTATGTCAGTGTAAAATGATATTAATTTCATTATACTAGGAAGAAATCAATTCTTTTAAGACATTGAATCTTCATATTAATAAACTAGAAAGGTTAAAGCTTTCAGTGTTGATCAATCCCTGAAGGATGCGCCATGCATTCGACTTCGGTAAGAATCGTTTGGAGGTGATTGAATGCATATTTGGCCTTTACTCGCGGTGGCCTACCGATGTATCGAGGCAGTGCTGATATCCTCCCAGCCAGGCCTGGTACCAATTAGTCGACTCTGGAGGGATGGAAGGCTTGGTGGGCCATGGGTGCGGCGATCGATTCCACGTGTGTCACAGGGCGCCTTCGACCACTACGCCACACGTACACTTGGCGTCTTTATATTACGTCTATTTAATATTCACTTGACCAACTGTGAAGGAGACTTAACAATCTAAAGCTATGTTGTAGCCATAAAAAATTTCGCTCATTTTGCAATGATACTTAGATGACCTCCCAACGGTTTACCTCATCGTACCTTAGGGCTGTTCCTGGGTGTCGGTCTGCGATGTACAGCGGGGGGATTCGTCCTTCCGGTAGGGTCTCCAAGGCTGAGAAGGAGTCGGGCGTTTCCATCAGGAAACCTATCTAAGAGTAAACCAATACCAGGATCCACTACCGTCCTGGTATCAAAGTCGTATAGTGGCAAATCTCCTTCTGAGATCCACAAGTGCTGCGACTGCCTGTCGCGGTGACGACCTGGGGCAAACTTTGGCCAGGCTGACCTCAGGATTCCAGGGAACCACAATGGCTTAACCAGCAAATCTCCGAAATGGTGGTTATGTTGGGCCCGTACAACCACTGAGGACGGGCCGTTCAAATATGAAGTAATTAGACGACTGAACGGAGGCCTTATTGATAAATGAAGTATTATGTTTTCAATAAAAGTAAATAGTGTTGTTTGCCGATGACTTCCATTCATTTTCCATCTTTACTGCAATCTCTTAAGTACTCATGAGATTAGTTAAAAACTTAACGAAGAAGGTGTTTTTAAGAGACAAGAGTGGAGATATCTTACAATTCAGATTTGTTATTGCGAAGTGAAGAAAATTTATAATATAACGACTGTCAGTAGTAAATCATTTTTAACGCCAACCTCAGCTGACACCGTGCCAATACCATTGGGGAGTTTTTCACTCATTCACTCCCGCTTTCTTTCTTTCTCTTTCCACCTTCCTCCACTATCTCTATCATTCTCTTTCCCTCCCTCCATATCTTTTCTTCTGTCTTCCATTCTCTTTCTCCGTTCGTCTCTGTCCCTCTTCAGGGTGGTCATTCGAGGTGAAACTACTCTTGAAAATGGCACGATTTGCGTACTCTTCGACGAATCCATATGTGCTGATTGCGGATCCTCGACTCCTATAAGTGGCTTTCTGAACATTTCGATGCAGCTATGCATGGATTCGGATTACGGCTCAAATTTCGTCACGCCAATACCTCTTCAGCAGTGCGAATTTCCTCGCTTCACCGCTAAACACACTTATATATCATCGGGAAGTGAATTCGCACTGATGAATCCGCGACTACTGTATGTTATCGATTGTTTAAAAGTGTGGATAATGTGTGCTAAACTCAAAACTTATTGAATACAAGAGAATTTAGACCAAATGTAACGCATGTAGTACTCTTTCTGAACGAAAATAAAGTGAAATCGCATAAAGTATGACTGTAGATCGAATCCATATATAACAGAAGCTCTACGGATGCAGATTCAGATATTCATTGATAACACTGTGGTGACGGATTCATAGATCAAGCATAACCAGGATAACGGCGGTCCTGCGACGAAACGACTCTTACAACCGGTAAGGTTACGACTAATATTGTTTAAGGTGTTGTTTTTTCGTAATATGGAATTTTTCTTCCATGTTTCTATTTCAAACGGTTAAAGGAAGGCGTAATGAGCTTAAATTGGTGGTACATCAGAGATTCTAAACGTAACAAACTTCGCATATCCTAGGAAAGCCCTTTAAATGGTTAACAAAGACCTCGGCAATAAAAGTGAAGTTGTCATATTTTCTTAAAAGACTTTTGTTAACCTCGTTAATAAATAGTATAGTGGCTTATTGAGTGTGATGTTGAGCATGGAAGGATGCAAAACTTGGTTCATCTGGGACGGTGATCATGTGCGCACTGCAGAACACCTTTAGCCGATGTGCGTCTTATATGACATAAATAGGAAGCGTAATCGTCATGATACGCTAAGTCCATAAATAATATATATGTAGAAAAATCATAATCGTAAGAGTGGTAGAATCTTTGATTAGGCGTTATTTTTAAGCCTGTTAGAGGTTGGGATTGTCATTTAAAAGTTGCTGTCACGTGCCGTTAAGAGTTTCATTTGAAGATGGTAAGGAGATTTCTTGACGTTTCAATCTGAAATTTCCAACGAAACGCTAACTCTTCGCCATTCTAGCAAACCTTCTCTTACGTTTATTCCGTTCTTACTACGCCGTCTTGCTACGGGAAAAGTATTCAGTGTGTTCGTCTCACCGTCAGTGAACATTAATGAAATTTCAGCGCACATCACTCATTTCAAAATTGATTTACTAATATTGTAAGCTATTTATTCATTGTCACATATTGGTTATTCTTTTCACAAAATAGCACATTTGAGTGTCGTCTTGGCGTTTGTTCTAGAAACTAAAAGTTTTAATTTTTGTAAATTTACAGTAAATTTTTACAATTATCATTTCCAACACCTTCTAAATAGAGGACGGGACGACTCTTTCAAGTCATTGAAAAGAATTTGTGATTTTTCAAGTTAACCATGTTTTCCGTGGATCCGGAGGTCCAGGAATTCGACAATAGTTTTGACGTTAAAGTATTTTTTAGGCAGTTATTCATGTATGTGTGAGCATCTAGATAATGTAACCCTACATCAGTTAAACTTTAAAAATATTAAATGACACTCTTGAAAAGTATTATCCATAGTTACATATCCTCCAAACAGTTTGCCGCCTCATCATCACTGGGAAGTGTTCTTGAGTATCGAGTTGCGATGAGCACCGAGGGGATTCATCCCCCTGACAGGGTCTCCCAAGCTGAGAAAGAGCCCGGCTTTCCCATGAGGAAGCCCAGTTAGGAGTAAACAAATAGCAGGATCTGTCACCGTCCTGGTACCAAACTAGTCGCATGGTGGCAAATCTCCCTTTATCCACAAGGACGGAGATTGCCCGTGATGGTGACGACGTGGAGCAGACTTTGCCCTGGCTGATCTAGGGGCTCTAGGAAACCACAATGGCTTAACCAGCAAGGCTCCGAAGGAATAGAGGCTGTGCTGGAGCCCGCAGAACCGGTGACTACAGATTCTCCAAGTATCCAAGTAGGTTTAGTTACATATAGGTAAGGCTATGTTTCGAAGCTACCACAGTTAATGACAGTGTGCGTGTGGCGCAGTGGTCGGAGGCTCCCTGCAATACACACGTGGAATTGATTCCGGCGCCCATGGCCCATCAAGCCTTCCGTCGCTTTTGTGTCGACAAATTGGTACCAGACTTGTTTGGGAGAATAACAGCACTGGCTCGATACATCGGTAGCCCATCGCGTGTCATTGTAAAAGCCAGATATGCATTCAATCATTTCCAAAGGATTCTTAATGAAGTCGAATGCATGGCGCATCCCTCAGGGATTGCTGAACGCCGAGAGCTTTGTTGCTTTTTATTTTACAGTTAATTTGAAATGAATTAGACGCTGAAGTAAGCTAATTTTTCTAAGCATTCATTACTGGTGCGCATTCTGTTCTTATTAGGAAGTAATTTTGTTGTTATATGAAAGTGTTTAATTATATGAGCTTTGGGTATGATCGATTGTAAAGGAAAACACTTGAATGTGTAGATGAATGGTTCTGCATAGAATTTTCATCTCTTCCTTCATAAATAGCCATCAAATAAGGTTTTTTCTTGTTACGTTCCAATGGAAATCGTGGATTCAATTTAAATTTAACAAGTCATTGCCTAACAATCGCTAATTCCCTAGACGATAAGGTCATTCAAAACTAATGAAATGGTTTCAAAACTTTAGTGTTTACTCTAGATAACATCAAAACATGTAAAACCTGAACAATAGTGTGTTTTTCGCTTTCAGGACGCTCTCCTATTTAACAACTTCATTATAACATGAGTTTTTTTCTCTATAAAAAGTGGCCAAAACTGTGGACGTTGCAGGACTCTGTCGTTCTCCCAGATCATTTTTTCTTAGAGGTTATTACTTTTATGGTTCAAAAACAGCGTCAAAGAGCGAGATTTGTATGAGGTAATCAAAATGGTCTTTATAAGCTTTAGCACAAGTCGACTTACAGTCTCCATCAGTTTCATGGATTCCACTATATCACCGTAGGTAGTTACTATTACACTTTCGGACCATAATTGGGTGAATTCGTCGCGCAGATGGCCTGAATTGATGATTTTCTTGTTCTTTAGTTTTCGCTCCTCCAGGAATATCCGAGCAAATAGATCCATCCGATTTAATGTCAAACCTATTAGAGAGCCCACTGATCCTTGGTAAAGTATCCGAGGACATCCTACTCCAGATCGTTGCTTACGTTCTATGGACATTTCCATACCTGTTGAAAATTCGTCCTGAGGATGTTATACTTTTATTCAAAAATTAGTTTTTTTTGGAATATTTTCTTAGTAGATTTCTAACATTTTTGTTGGAGAAAACGAGAAGGTTTTCCTCATTTGCTCTGATTACTCTCCGGACAATAACTTTGTGTGAACGTTTCGCCTTAGAGGTTATTTTAGCACTGGATTAAGTCAGATGATGACCATTTTGGGAAGTGTGAGAGATTTCAAGTGTAGAAATTTCATCCACTAATTGTAAAAGCCCTCCATGCAGCTCGCACCTTGAAAATTTCTACGAATCCTATGTGTTTCTTCTTATGATTCTTCTTAGCTGTTGAGTAGCCGGTAATTTCTGAGTCCGTGCTTTTTTCCTGATAATTGATTGGGCCGGTGAGCGAGTTATTCCAAGACATTTGTTCCAGGAATTTTTGCAACGCTGTCCAGGTTGGTGGCGTATTTTCAGCTCAATCAATTCTTGAAAAATCCACTGATCCGTCAGGTGTTCATCCGTGTTCTTCATATAAATGTTTCGTGTGCGTTTTTCAACACTCGGACATTTCTGAGTGGAGTTCTAAGCTCTTTTTCTATTGACTTTGATTCCGACTCTTCGTTTTCAGCTAAGCACTCGGTAGCTTAACGATTTAGCCACGCTTTTATAGGTTCTAGTGAAAAAATATAAACAACTAAATGCTACAAAAAGAAGGTTGGGTTACAAATTGTAAGTGTAAGAAATGAGCCGGGATGTCTAATTTCTAAAACATCGAAGTTGAAAGGCGCCCAGATTGGAAGCGTATACATTCCGACCATCGTAAACTGAACGATGTCTAAAGTAGAAAAAACGGACTTTGCTGATCAGTTCCATTATAAAAACTGTATCGTTTTTTTACGATGCTCTTATTTTCTTTTGGATCCACTATGCCCCTCATTTGTTATACGTACTGAAACACGGTGCTCATGACACCAATTAACTTTTATAAGGTTTATTGAACTTTTTGCAAACTAATATTTATTACTGAAATAAAGACGTTCTATTGATTCATAATAGCAGCGATGAGATAATCTAAATCGTTCTGTGCTTCGCATCAGGACCTACCGCTCTCGTGAGATCTTTCAAATTACTAGTCAGACACCAGAAATCATGTTCGGTTTCGAGTTATTCTATCAAAAGGCGCATATTGAAGTTATTGTTTTCCTTGATCGTAACCACATCGCCAAATAACTTGCCATCGTTGTAAACTTAGATAACACTTTTTCTATAAAATACACATATAGTATTCAAGCAGTTCTTGTTCAATAAACGGTAGTCAGTCAGTAGATGATATGGTGCATCAGCTTCGATCTGGTTGGGTTTTACACTTATCATATTCGACAGCAGAACGAGGATAGACGTAATCTTCTTAGATGAATTGCCTGTGTCAGCTAGTAATTGACGCTCACTTGGGGCCACTACACAAATCATTAGCCACTAATTACCGTAACCTGGTTAGGATTCTCGATGATCTCACTCCTACGCCTCATCTCTTACCGTAGATAATGATGTGGTTCAAAATATTGTGGCCGTTTATTAATGATTTATCTTTTACAGGTGAAGTTTTTCTTTTCTGTGAGTTGTCTAGGTTGCTTATTTTATGTTTTATCGTTTATTTCATTAACTTCTGCCTCATCTACCTGGAATCTTAGATTTTAATCAGAAAGGTAGAGTAAACTTCAACCAACTAATATTGAGTTTAGTAACAGCTTCAATCATTCAATTTTCTCCTAGTGAAAATATGTCTTATTCAGCTTTTTTCTAAGCTAACTGTAGCGATCAATAGAATGGCTTCTCTAGAAACTCTTGTTAATCCTTATTTATATATTTCCTTCTTGAGACATAATATTTATTTTATTGTTGTTGTTTTCACTTACTTCTTGAATTTTTATTGAGCTTTTGCGTTTAGAAGTGTGTTCGGTTTCATTTTGAAACATTTTGATATCTTAGTTTGAAACTGAACAGATGGTTGTCACAAAATCTAAGCCATATCCCAACACTTTTTTTCCTCTATTTCGCCGGAATTTTCCCCGTTAGCCATCACGGCCCTTTTCTCTCCAGTGGTTCAATGACAGGACTTTTTCCATGTCATTACAACAGCTATACTAGTTAGCTGTTGTTGTCGATCGAAGTTCAGTGCCGTTACCTTACGATTAGATTTCTTCCAGGAAGACGGTGACTTCTGGCATTGATTTAATGTTGGCAAGTAAGTTTCAAGATGAAAAGGTCGAGCATCTTCACAACGTTGATAATGCTGCCCAATGGGCGACGGTACCTAGAAGGTCTTGCTACAGTACATCACTGTATTACACCTAGAAACACCTTTCGATCATGTTGAAGCAGTAAGCTCGCAAAGGCCATTTACACATGTGAAGTAGGGTATCTGTCGACTCTTAATAGATTTGACTTTCACTAAAGATTTAAACCACTTACGCTTATCTCTAAAGAATTTGCTGTTGAAATTCTAGTTAAGATCCTTGTGTTTTTCGATTTCATGGCTTCTATTGGTTTTTTTAATTCATTTTAACGATTTGTTGTCGTTGCTTATACGTATTACATTCTGCTAATGATCGTTGTCGTTTACTTGCAGCTGGGGTCGGTCATTTGGCTGTAATGTGCACTCTTAATTGAATACCATTACACAAGCAGAGCCATATTTCTTTTTCACCGAAATCTTAAAGGACAAGCAAAAGCCTCAGGATATCATGAATTCTATGGATTTACATACATCGCAGTTTAATTTTTTCATTAATGAACTTGTTAAGTGTCGAACCTGATGTTAGAATAGGAAACGGCTCTTCAAGGGTATCGCTTTATCGCATATATATATATATATATATATATATATATAATATAGGCTCAAAACTCTTGGAAAACTTTGAAAGAATTGAAAATAGATTCTGTATCGGTGAATCGAAGCGGCAATCGAATCTATCCAAATAGCGCTTCATTGCACTACGCTGGTGTCCAAAGGTAAAACAGTGAGAAAATATGTGCTTCTTGCCGATACATTTATGGTTCCATGTCCATTCGCTCGTTAAATATAACTCTTTTTAAAAGACTGGCTGAGAGAAAGGCAGAGCGAGTGCCTCAGTGGTGCAATAGGTAAGAAGTGGGACCCCGGAAAGGGTAGTCGCAGGTTCGGATTTGAATTGGAGTCCAAGTTTTGCAAATATCTCTGCATAACCGCGGTTGGATTCCATATTATACTCTGCCATGAAAAAATAATTAGCAGTATATAAAAGTTATACGTTGTTATTCCTTTTTACTTATATTTCTTTAAATAATACTTATTCTTTCCTATCATTCTAATGACAAACAATTTTCACCCATTTCTTTAACGGATTCGTTGTTATGGCCGTAACCTTGTTGAGTTGAAAACGAGTATTTTATTTCACTTATTGATTATTGTAGGTATTGATTTGTTATTGGCAATATTTAGAAATATATCTCTAACGTTTTATGTTTTTTCTCCATTTTCTTTGTGCTTTTTGTATTACTCATTAGATAAAAGGCTATCAGTCAATGTGCGCATATTTAATAGGCTCTTTTTAATAAAATCGTTATGAGTGAAATCACAGAGAAATCGATTTTTGAACCTAACGAGTATCGATTTTTCGTTTGAGCTACTCTGGATTCGATCTTTTATTGGTGGCAATCAACTTGAAGTGTCGACGCTCAGTTAATCTCGGCATTACTATGTAATTCTTGAGGAAAAGAAACGGTTTTCAATACAAAACTTATTAAAACGAGGTTAATTAAGACGTATTTTAAACCTATATGATTAGTGTATTAGAGGGAGTACAACGCGCGAAAAGTTACACACCACTTGGCGTCGATCGTCCATCGGCTTTTCACTCATTCTTAGTGTCTCTGTCTATTCTCTTCTCTCGTGTGAATTGAACATCTCTAAACGAAATTCCCTTGACGATTTCGGTTTTGGAATCGACGGATGACTTGTGTAGCCATTTGTCACCACATGACTACTGATTAGCATACGAATACTTTCCGTTCGATTGTCATTCGTCTTCAGAATATATTCACTCATTACATTCTATCGTTTTTCCTATCTCATTATCATATTTCATAACTGTTCTGTCAAATAGAACAAAGAAAATCGGCTTGCTATTTTGCCGGCCGCCATCCATGTCCGACTGACACACTACTAATGCCCGATGGGCGAGTAAGCTTCGCGACTTGACCCACTAAATCCCACCCTTCAAGATCGGACAGCCCGTGTGAAATGAGAAACTTTGTCGAGTAGTAAGCGACAAGAGTTAAACATCTACCTACGAACTTTTGCTCTTTTTGTCTCCTTTCATTTCTTATTTATTGTTCGTTCTAGTAATTTCTTGTTATTTCTGGCTGTCTTTTCAACCATACATTTCACTTATTGTTGATGGTTTCATTTTCACTTTTAGTTGTTTCAAAGTGTATAATGTTCTCTGTCATGTTGGAGTTTTCTGGAACACATAACGGCTGTTGTTTTTCTGCCCGATCGAGTTTCTAGAATACTTTAGATGAAAGTTTTCTAGATATCAAGCTTTTCGTTGCTTATTTCTTTTAAGAGTTTTCTTCTAAACTCTTATTGACCATTCTATCATTCAACGATTCAATGCGTGTGCATTGATTGCTAAATCGACATTGAATGATTGCCGGATAATATGAACGTGCCATCTATATGTGTACGTGCCGTACAAAGTACAGATTCTGCATTGTTTTAATGTTTATTTTATTACTTAATGTGAGATGAATTACTCGACAGAGAATTCCAGATGGTTTGGTGGATTTCTCTGCTACTGTATTTGCTTCATACAAGTAACGCAGAGCAAACGATCGTTGAGGGTCCACAAGAGACATTCGTCCTACTTGGGCAAACTGCAGTGCTGAATTGCAAAGTAGACAATCAGGTGCCGAGCAGTTTTTATTTCGTAGAGAGATCATTTGCTATGATTCAAACTGCATTGAATTCTGCTAGCGAATGAGTTCTTTTCTTTCTTTTATTGCAAAGCGTTTTTTTGTTGATTGACGTCGGAGTCGTGCATCGGAAGATGGGAGGGGATTCGCATCAGAAATGTTTCGATTATACAGCTTTTGTTTTGGTTTCATTGTTTTTGTAATCTTTCAAAAATTCGAATGTGAAATACATAGAATGCTGCTTTGCAAAAAAAAATTTATCCGGCTTTTTTCGTCACTTTATTCTAAGGAATTTTTCTTTGAATCTGTGATTTATTTCTGAAGAAAGTGCCGAGACAATTATGTAAACCAACAGGTTTTTTTTTCTTTAGAAAGGAGCCGTTCAATGGATGAAAAACGGTTTTGGGTTAGGTGTTGATCGTCAGCTAAAATTCTTTCCAAGATATTCGATGATAGGTAGCGCAAGTGAAGGAGAATATAATTTACAGGTATGCTAGGGAATTCTATTTAGGAAAAGTATTAGATGTTTCTTCATCTAATTTTTAGATTACGAACGCCACTGTCGATGATGACGATGTGTACGCTTGTCAGATAAGTGAAGTCGCTCAAGAACCATCAGTGATTTCCAATCCGGCTAAGTTGACAGTTCTAAGTTGGTAGTCATTTCCTTCAAGTTCATTTTTCTGAAGAAATCTACTGAAACATTTCATTAAGCCAAAACTCCTCGACGTAATATAGATTCGTACATCGAAGTAATAGCGGCAAGTGTTTAATCAACTGTTCAACCGTATTATCAACTGGTCCGAGGGCCTAAAATTCTCAAGTCATCGGCGATTTTTTCCTTAAGATTTCTTTTTTTGTGGTTACTTTCGACATTGATTGTGACCATTCATATTTTAAGTGCTGCAACTTCTGTAATAACTTCAGGTATAAATCACTGATTTGTCGTGTAGGCGATCATTTACGCCATTAAGTCGTGGTAAATCAGTTACTTTGTGTAAATACACTACTTTAATTTATCTAGCAGAATGTTTATAATTCAATCCGTTTATATTTTCGTCACTGAGCTGATTGATGATACGTAAATTTAAAGGAGTTCGTATTTCGAACCTGGTTAAGTGTTCAAAACTCAGAAGATAACCTACAGTTAACAAAATCCAGAGTTGGTATCGACACTATTCTAACCGATGTACCCCAGTCACAGTGTTGCCAGTCAACCGTTTATTATAGAATCAACCATCTTTCTATCCTTAAATGAAATCACTAATGTTGGTCGTGACTCTTCTCCGACTATTTTCAATGAAAATTCATACTTTTTTGTTGTTAGTGCCAAAAATCCGAGTAGAGTACATTTTTGGTGTTTTGAAAGATTTAAAATATCGTAAATCTTTGTTGTTTGCTCGCTTTTATAACATTTCCTGTCAGTTTTACTCCTCATTCAAAAAGTGAATGCGATGAATCGGTAGTGGTTGATGATTCTTCGATCTACGATGTACGATATAACATGGTTATGTTAACGTCTGTGTAATTTACACCATCTATTAAATTACTTGAAAATTTGTTTAATTGCTGGACAAATTGTTTTTTTTTCTTCTTCTTTTGCTTGGAAGTTATGCGTCACATCGATGAAGCCAATCGCCGTGTCGGCTGCTAACCTCGGCCATTTAGGCCGTTAGAAAAAAAAAAGAACAACGAAGAATAAAACTTGTATGAAATCTCCCAAAGCAATGCTTTTCAATATCCACAACGTGGGTCGACTATGGAGCGCATTGTTGAAGCGAAAAATTCAATCTGTAATAGTGAATAGGCCGTTTTTCTTTGTCGTTACGAGGAATGACCCGAGTAGTGTCGTTATTCGTTCTTTCGTCCGACAGACACCAATCATCACATCAACGATTTTATTCGAACACATTGCCAACACAATCGAGCAACACAGTGTGGTTCGAATATTCGAATATTCGGCGAATCATTCTTCAATTGAAACTCAAAACAATGTGAACGAGTCGACTAGTAGCTAGCTCGAATTCGAAGAATAGCCAGCGATCGAGATCGAACGTTCGAATATTTGACGAGAAATTCAAAATTTCAAAACGTAGTAATGTGCAGCTGCTATGAAAGATCTTATTTTTAACTTATTAAGACCAACAATTTTTATTTGTATGTGTTTTAATGTTTCTGTTTACTTTAACAACAATTGTTTATCACAATTTATTTGAGTGATTTTATTCGTGTTGAAAATGTCTTCAAATATAAAACCTTTAAGACGTTTGAAATTGGCTTGTTGCTTTTTTAACTTAGAAGTTGAAGCTACCATATGCTTCCGTCCGTTCCGGCATCCTGAAGAAAATTGTCGTAGCGAAAAACTCAAGCAAAGGTGGCCTTTAGTTAAAAGAGTTTCTCAGTAATTATATTACAAATTCTTTTCCTATCCTACGGTTGCTACATTTGTCGAACATATCTTCTTACGTCCATCGATATATTAATGATTAAACAGGAAAGGTTACTGTAACTGCGCAGTACCTCAATACGAGCATTCTGTTTCCAGTTCGACCTACTCCTCCGAAATTGCACAAAACGAATCACGTAATAAACGCGATAGCTGGAGAAACTGTCGTTCAATCTTGTCTTTCTAAAAAAGGTTTGAAGAACGTTCATTTTTCTATACAGAATAAATTTTCACCTTTTATTTTTATTTACATTTTGCTTGAATAATGCCGATTCCGTTCAGGTAAACCGCCACCTCGTCTAGGATGGGCATTAAGTACCGATCCAGATGGGAGAAATATCGCTACGTGGCTCGGTGAGACCCGAGTAAAGTTTTCACATCTATTCAGTGAGTATAATTGATTTCTCTCTCTTTTCAACAAATATTTCTAATTCTTGTAGTTTTGTTGCTGTGAAAACCATTAGGCGAAAAAACATTGTTAATATTAGTAGCTGCTGTAATATTGTCTTGTATATATATATATATATATATATATATATATATATTTCTGTGATGAACAATCTTATGCGGCAAGTGAATGCCAGAATTTCCCCGATGGCTCTACCTAACCGTAGAAAAGCATGAGAAATAGTCTGGTTTCGCATGTTTGTTCATGAAAACGTGGCATTAACTTATCGAGTAATTCATGTGTTTTGCTGAAAAACATAGATGAAATGTCCTAACCGTTCCCATGAGCTTAGAGTATCATTCATTTCTTGCTCTCTTTTCACTCGCATTGTCATCAAAGAATACGCTTAGCTTCGCTGCTACGTTTATGAGCCCTAGATGTTAGAAAAAAGAAGTGCCAGATGTGAATGCAAGCATGCAAGCACTATTTCAAGGCAGCAATAACATGAATTCATTCTGTTGATAATCGTCCTCATGTTCTCTTTCTTCCTTGAGGAGTACATTCAGCTGTTGCTACCACTGTTTTATCAGTTTTAATTCAGTTAACATGAGGAAACCCCATCGTTGTTTTACCTTCGATACCTTACGAATCTCTACGATTCATAAGGTATTTAAGACATAACAGACCGATCCATGACGTGTTCAAAGGAATGTGGAACATGGTTTGGATGTGGAGAGGTCTTCGCAGATGAATCCACTTCACCTCACACTATCAGTATCTTTTCTTCAATAAAGTTGCACATTTTTACTTCACCGTGGCCAAAAATTCTTAGCGAATGCCTTCTCAGCAAGTAGTTTTGAAGATCCTCAAAAAATTTGTAGTAAGTTGGCGAAAATTTCAAAAAATATGCTGGGATAATCCAGCGTTTTGCATCCCATTTCCTGAGATGGTCATCGTAGACGTTAGCCGATTATCTCCGACCTTTTTTCGAATTCATGGCTCACAACACCATTAAGAAGCTGCTGAAACCAACAAAATCCATGGTGTGCTCCGTAAGGAAACACCTTCCCAAGTGCAACATCATTGCAGAGAGCCGTTCATTTGTGTTATATTAATGTTCCCTACCTTAGTTAGCAGGTTTTAAATACTTGCATTTCAAAACAAATTGCCAGCTTTGTAAAGTTAGAAGGTTTTCCGATCTAAGCCACTATTTGTCAACTTCTTATAGTTCTTACGTCATGGAAAATGTAATCGCTATCCATCATTTGCCCCACAGATCGATACAGCAAAAAGGTTCCTCGTTTTTTTCTAAATGAAGGATCTGAGGTTTCCTGAGATAATGTGGTTGCTCAGGATGATCATTCTAAAATTCATAGTCGGAGTCACATATGATCCGAGAAGTGGAAGGAGTGAGAGGATTCTTATTACATTGACTAAAAGCTGCATTGTGTTAGAAACCTAATACATTGGGTCCGCTTTTAGGTGATAGTTTTCCGGTAACGTCGAGCTTCTTGTTAACTGTTTCTACTTTTAAAATCGGATGCCTTCACATATCACTGTTTTAAACAATTCTAGAAACATCTGGAATCACGCAAGAATCTCTGCAAGCTGAGACGGAAGATGAGGTGCAAAAAGACGGCAATGGTTATATCGTTAGCAGTAACATTAGGTGAGGGTTGATTATATTAAAATAACTTTTTCGCTTAGTAGATAGTGTTTGTTTCAAACAAACATATTAGAAATATTCCATTCTAGTTTTATCCCACGCCCTGATGATGATTTGAAATATATTTTATGCCTCAGTCAGCATGATACCTTTCCAGAAAAGGTAGGACTTACTTTTTAGCTTTTGTTTGCAGTTATATACAAAGCTTGATCACGAATTGAAAAGACATCGAAGTTTTCGCGAAAATTTTTGAAAAAGAAGTGTAAATATGGCCAAAAAAAGTCGCCATGAGCCAACTATTGTAGTAAGGAACTCTAAAAAACTAGAAGAGTAAAAATTGAATTCCAGAATGAGGTGGATTCTGTGAAACTCGTGCTACAATACGCTCCACGGGTTAACTTGACGTTGGCATCTACGCATCGTCTTCGAGAAGGCGGTTCTGCTCTCCTGGCCTGTAATGTGGACGCGAAACCACTCGACAACATTCATATCTCGTGGTTCAAAAATGGAAACCAACTTCTACCTCAAACCACTGATGTTGGTTTTTTATCAGTTAATTCTCGTTTGCCCTTATATTTAAGCGTCTGTCGGAGAGGTGGTTTCCACAAACTAAATTAAGCTGCTAATTCGAAATGCTGTGGTAAGACCACTAAACAACACTGATGAACAAGTGCGAAGACGAACAATGAGAGCAAAAAAATAAGAACTTAGGAAAGCCTTTATCAGTAAAACATCTTTAATCTCCACCGCATACTTACTGAAAAATTGTTGTATTGCTTGTTGCTATTTTTAAATATCAGTAATTAAAGCCACTGTTTGAACTTTATCCCATTTACTTCTAAAAAAAAATCGATGATTTAGACATTGGCATTTGAAACGCTCAAAATGGAGGACCACCGGGCCGAGTACACTTGTCAGGCATCAAACATTATCGGCACCACCCATGCTACACTGAAGATGGACGTCTCTTGTAAGTTGGCAAAATTCCTCGGATTTCCGTTGACAATATATTTTTTGCTCCATTATTCGTTCGTTTTCCATTTTTTTTTACATTATTGCTGTTTGTTTTTAGTGGTAAGAAAGGTAAAAGTTTTTTAAAAATGATGAGGCCGGAAGTTTTTGATGCTGACCGGTCACGCTAACACAATCTCGCTAGAGTTTGAACATATTCTACTTTAAACTTTTCCATACGAGTAAAGCATGGTGTCTTTTATTAGAGTGTAATATAGTATAGGTTGTCGCAAATTTGGACATGCTTTTTACTCCTCATTTTATTTATTCAGAAAACTGCTTTGAACATAGATGTTACGAAGACTAGCAAGGGCACGTGTTGCGTAGTGACTAGAAGTGTCCTTGAACGATCAGAGGATATGTATTCTTTCTTGATAAGCTTGCACGAAGTTGATAAATATATTTATTTTCGGCTAACGTTTCGACGTCTTCGTCTTCCTCAGAGCCGGTGATCAGAGGATATGCCGCTGGCTCGAGGGGCCCTTCAACTTCAGTTAACCGTTTCAAATTTGGTAAATTAGTACGAGACTTCACTGGAATCAGCACGCTGTCTGAAATATATGGACGTTGGTGACTGCCTGTGACGAAGAACGGGGAACGATTGTCTGACGATTTCTGGGAGAATCAGCTCGACCAGCATTCAGCGAGACTCCCTAAGAAAACGAGAGCCTCAAGCATCAGCAAAACACACACGCAAGGTTCGAAGACCTTCGCGGATGATGGATTCGGGCATACGAATAGCATGCAAGATTCAAGTCCAAAGATTCACCTTAACATGTGATGTCGGCCGTATGCAAACTTTAATGAATAGATGATGGCAGTCTTTTTTACTTTTGCCCTCAAGTCACCAAAGAAGTGCTTAGGGAACGTTCTTAATTGGATGGTCACTGAAATTAAGGCGTGAGTTCGACCAGAGGATTGTCGAGCGAGAGTATAGGGAACTGAAAGTGGTTTTTAACTCTCTCGTTAGCTTAGTGTGTCAACTGTTCGAATGTTCTCGTTCGTCTCTGCGTACACAGCAAGCCCTGTCTCTGTTCAGAAGACAGACGAGGTATTTCTGTTGCAATTTCTATTAGAAAGCTGTTGTAAGGTTCGAGCACATCAGTAATTGGTAATATATTTAACATTATGGTCAATGGTGATATGTCACTTTGTGAGTTGGGTAGTCATGGATTATCTCTGTCACCCAAGACTAAATGTGTAGCTGAAAAAACCGTTTTTTAAGGCTTTCGTAATCAACAGACTTTCTACAACAAGCAATTATTCGAAGCCTGGAACGGGCCGTATTGCTACTCGAACCATAGTTTTATATTATCGACTCTGATCCATTGCTACCACATTCCTGAAATTCATAATTGAAATTCGAGGCCGAGCGTTATGGAAAATCCAAACTCTTATTTGCCTTGGTCGTTTTTTCTTCACGGTGGCATCTTGGTTTTAAATTTGCTCTTTGAAAGAAGTAACGTTGAGAGTCTGGTTCTACCAACGATTCTTGAAAATCCACGCACTATGAGTCCCAGGAAACGAATATCACAAATTGCGACTGTATGGACTAGATATCGAATAGCCACTAGGTCATTGTTGGTAGGTAGTGGGAAAGCCTTACGCATATTGTTCTCGCGGCCAACATAGCTCTCATCTCTACTCACGGTCTCTTGCAGGAATTTATCGGTGCGCTTAAAACAACAGCGACTCAAAGATTTTGATTGGCACGAATTGCTCGCTCGTGACAGAACGTGATCAGTGCTAACAGCACTATACCGAGAGCGATGTTAACCATTTATTTACTGCTTATTGTAATTTTTCACGTCAGGTTATTGTGTGAAATACAGCCAGAATGATGCTGAAATGTTCGCAAAACTTGGAAGCCAGGCTAGATCGAACCGCATTTGCCCTTTCCGAGACTCGCGTGTTAAACCCTACACCGCTGTTGCCTTTGTTTTGCCTTTTTGTGGGTTCAGTGCCGATTTGTCTCCCCAGCCAATACCGTTGACGGGTGATTGCTGATCGTGACGCTAGATAGAAAACTAACTGAGAGAAAGGTAAATCAACGACCTCAGTGGTGCAAGGTGTAACACGCGACCCTCTGGAAGGGTAATCGCGGTTTGATCTAGCCTATGGTTCAAGTTTTACGAATATCTCAGCATCATTGTGGTTATACCGAGAGCGTTCTTCAAATCAACTGCACTCGATTCTATTGATACGACGGCGTGACCATGTGTAACTTTTTTCAATCCCTGTATTACTTGATACTTGTTACTTGAATGGCCCGTCCTCACTGGTCGTGCGTGCCCCAGCATAATCTCCATTTTTTGGAGAGTTGCTGGTTAAGCCGTTATGGTTCCCTAGAGTCCCGAGGTCACCCTGGCGAAAGTCTGCCCCAGGTCTTCACCACCACGGGCAGTCGCAGCCCTTGTGGATCACAGGGAGATTTATCACCATGCGACTTTGATACCAGGACTGTGGTGGTTCCTAGTATTGGTATTGGTTTTCCAGGGTAGCAGGATCCCTGTATTGCTCTCTTTAAAGTGTCACTCAGCCCAAATGCTGATCCTCTTGACTATTCACGATGCATCTTGTGGTGCTGCAGTGGTCCTCGTTGAGCTGAACGATGATCTATGTTTAATGTTACTTTCCCCTCTACGCACGTATCTTTTTATGCTGATACTGTAGAATATCCCAGTCGTAATCCAACAGATCGAAACCTAGTACTATTATTTATCAATGAAGTAAATAGTTGTAGTAGTTTTCAAAAATATGATAAAGTTAATCTTTTTTTGAGAACCGTCATCTATTTAGGCTTTATATGGGTGCAAAAATGTAACAAAACTATTTCAACCACAATTATGCTGAGGTATTTGAAGAACTCCGGACCGCAGGTGTCTGCGGTGGATAACGAACGCGCTATTATCCTTTCTGGGGAGTAACGCGTTCACCACCACACCATACGGGTTCTTCGTTTCGTCTGTCTCTCAACTAGTTCTATCGATCACTGCCATCAGCAACCACTCGTTAACGGGATTGATCTAGGGATCCCAAATCGACAACGAACCCAGTTAAGCAGAGGATGTGGTCAGCTATAACTATTTCAGTTGCGCCGCGAATTATGTCCACTCCGCAGGAAAAGGAAGTGAACATGGGTGAATCGGCATCGTTTCGATGTGAAGCGGTCGGAAATCCGCTACCGACTGTATTCTGGACACGAGCAGGAGATGAACAAGTTATATCAAAAGGCGACACGTTAGTTTTATTCCTTTTTTCGGGTGTATTAAAAATTTGTTGGTCTATTCTATGTTCTTATATAGAATTACCATCGAAAATGTTCGGATTTGGCAACAGGGCGAATACATATGTACTGCCGTAGTTGAGAGCTTCAAGCATGCGACGATGTCACACTTTCTTCACATTCGTGGTATCGTTTTATGGATGATTACTAATCTGTTCACTAGGAATACCGTGCTCCATCACTGATAGTTGGGGGTAATTCACCACATGTTGGTTAGAACATTATCTCACTTTCCTTTACTTCTGATGTATTAGACAAACAAGTCAAGAAGCTTTTGCCGTGTCGACGGTATTTAAATGCATTTAATTTTGCATATGGATGAAATCAGTGAGCTCCGTAGGAGTGGAAAACACTGAATTTAACATCTTTGCGAAATGTGGATGTCAACTACGATGTTGCTTATTTGTTGAGATTCCATTCGCTACGTCTCTTTAGTTTAGTTAACAGTAGCACTAGGTGAACTATATATTAGATTTTCAAAGGATATGCTTATGAAAATTGCATGTGAATGTGCCATATGAGTACTTTAGGCCCTCCTGTGATCACAGTTCCAGCTGAATTGTCGGCCAGAGTCGGTGAGACGGCAGAGATGTCGTGTCGGATTAGTGGTCGACCAAAGCCACTCGAAACTCAGTGGACAAAAAATGGCGAGCCACTGAACTACGGTAGTGGAAGAATGCAAGTAAGATTAATCAATGCTTATTATGAACGTTTCTATAGCACAACATGATTACTTCCAACAACTTCAAATGCTCCATAATTCCATGATTCATAAAAAATTTCTCATGTAACTTGATGACTTTTTTATTCAGGTAAAAGTGTAATAAGAGATGTAATATTTTAGCCATGGTAATGGGGATCTAAAATAAGTGATCGTTCTAACAGAACGTAGAAAAAAATGCCAGCTTATTGCCTGTAGTGAGTTAATAAGTCGATTTAAACAAGCAACAAATTCAAGAGCAAACGTTTACACTACTAGAGTTACTCGAAAGTTCATAAGGATAAGGATGATGAATAGTGTTGGGCGTCGATCAATCCTTGAGCGATGCGCCATGCATGCTACTCCACCAAGCATCGTAAGAGGTGACTGAATGCATATCTGGTTTATACCGTGACTTGCATTGGCCTACCGATGTATCGAGTCAGTGATGCTATCTTACCAGATAGGTCTGACATCATTTTACTAATTACTGAGGGATGGAAAACTTAGTGAGCCTTTGGCGCGGGATCCCCTAACCACTGCGTTACATGCGCTCTCGAAACCGCATAGTACGATAATAGAAATACAAAACATGCAATTTCTCAAAATATTCGTAAGCAAATATGGAAATTCTAACATATTCTATAATATGCCTTCATTTTGTTCTCCAATTTCAACCTGAAATTGTCATACTAGGAGTTACTATATTTCCGTTTAAGGTGCGTCAAATTCCACGTTCATATGGTGTCGAAAGTCGTTTAACCATTAAAGAATTGCGGAACGTAGACATGGGATTGTATAACTGTACGGCCAGCAATGGTATTGGTCACGATTCGAAGGGTGTTCTTTTGAAGGCGAGAGGAATGACCGACGTATTCGGTTGGTGATGCTTCTAGCGATTCATACAATAGATATGAGGCTCGTTCATGTCATACCATAATGCTGCATTATCACAGCGTTCCTTCACGGTATCACGATTTAATCCTAGCCAAGGTTTCTCGAAGTCTTGTATACGATTAATATCGAATTGGTTGTGAAGATTAGACGTTTGATTAGACGAAACACTATGCAAATTCCTTTTCTAGTGAAAATTTGAAAAACATATGTCGGACTAACGATACCCGGTTTACGAACTATGTAACTTTGCCTGACCTTCTGAACTGAATAATATTTCAGTAACCAATCTTTAAACGTGAGAAATGGGATTCGGGTAGTTCGTCTCTTCATGATAAACGTTACTTCTTCGTGTGATTAACATTTGTTTCGTATCTCAAGTTTACAACAAAAGTCCATTTCATTTCAGCATCACTTGATCACGTCACACTAATTTCGTTAGCAGCCGGTCTTCTAATGTTGCTTCTGTTTGCATGTTGTTATATGATTTGCAAACGACACAGATATTCAGAAAAAAGCAAAAAGTTTGTAGGTTAGTTGTGGTTCTTATTTCACAACAACGAAAGGTGTCTACAGGTATTTTTCTTCTACAGTGCTCTCGTATCACATCGTCGTGCAGTGAAGTGTAAAGCACTTATTCTTTTACATATATATATATATATATATATATATATATATATGTAAAAGAATAAGTGCTTTACACTTCACTGCACGACGATGTGATACGAGAGCACTGTAGAANTTCTACAGTGCTCTCGTATCACATCGTCGTGCAGTGAAGTGTAAAGCACTTATTCTTTTACATATATATATATATATATATATATATATATAGGCACAGAGCTCTATCTAATATTGGTCTATTATTTCGTTGGGTGAGATCTAGAATTCTGGTCGCATGGGAGTAAAACTCCTTGTAATCTTCAATGGTCGGCGACTGTAGAAATTTGGTAATATCCCACTGGGGCGGTTATCTAGGGATTTTGTAAAACACTCGGCCAGCATTCACTGCATATGTGGGGATAAACGATAGATTATATATGACAACCCATGTCCGAATCTATCCACGGGTCCGACCACCTCCATTGATAGCCACTACAAGACAACGTATTGAATAGCATGAGTAGTGGAGCCCCACAACATGGAAGGGCCTGTCAGTTGAGTACTATATGATGCAATATATATATATATGTATATATATATATGTATATGTATAAATGTACATACATACACATATATATACATACCTATTTTTTATTCGATCTTTCTCCACGTCTTTCGTGCGGATCCCAGCACTCCTCACGTCCAATTCGTTTCCTCGCATCCACCGTCCACGAAGGTCTTCCAATTTTTTACGTGTGATTTCAGTTGCTGCTTAAGGATTTTCATTTTATCTTGAATGTCGTAGGATGCTGGTCGAGCAATTCTCTCTAGAGTCCTGAGATAACTGGGCTGGAGCGTTCCAAACTGGATTGCAGAGAGTAATTTTTTCATAGAGATGTCCGGTACCAATTTCCCGACCCTGGAGGGATGAAAGGAATGGTTGCCCGGAGCGGAATCGAATTAGCACCATGCTCATGATGACGATCATCGCTACCACTGTGCTCTCTGCCCCATGTATACATATATATGTATATATATATGTCAATTTTGTAGAACTGCGAATATCATACTTAAAAAGAGAACTTTCCCTCCTGGTTTTATGGGCATTTTAAATACCTTGGTAATGAAAAATTTGTGATAGAATCGTTTATGAAAAGCCAATAATATAAATATCAATTTAAGCCTCATTAATACAAGGTAGGATTTCTTTTGACTTTTCACATCTTGGATTGACTAAGAGTTCTCGGAAGTTCGTTAGAAAGCTTTTAATAAAACCTTTCCAAAGAAATGAAAGCTCGAAAAAATTTGCAAAATGTCGTTGACATTTAGACGATCCATCTGAAGTAACAGTGAAATGTGAAGTTCTTGATGGTTCATTCTTTCCTGAAATGTATAGTTGTGGAGCAGAAGTTGGGAATGTTGTCTCATCAAAGGTACAAAAGTTTTATAATTATTCTGTATGGTAGTGATTTTTTAAAATCCCACAATTCTCTTAATGTGTGTAATTTCCTATCTTCTCCTCATCGTCAAGAAAAATTTCAGGATTATATATCGATTCCGCAAAATAATCCAGATTTGGATTATATACAATCTTCAACATTTTCAAACTCACTCTATCCAAAATGCGTTAATTCGTCGTCGACTGAGTACAACGTGATGTGTGGCCGATATGAACACTCGTACGGCTCGTTCGCTTCAGGAGTCTCAACACCAGGAGGTTTCTTAGCTTCTTCAAAGTCCATGCACTCAACATTATTAAATCTCCGAAGGTTTTTCTCTTATCCAGTTTCATCTGGATAATTTTGTCGAGGACCTTAAAAAACCAATAATATGTGCCTCTCTAATAATATGCTAATAATGAGAAGCCTCTAAGGTATATATTAATATTGATTGGTTTGCAAAGGCTTTTTAAGTAGGTGTTTCCTTAATAAATGGTATGATGTCGACTAATTCGACTCTAGACTTATGCCTATGCTTTCTGTATGGTAGTAATATTACATTAATAATAAGAGATTAAAGCATGGGACGTTCGAAGTTTACCAATTCCTTAGGTGTACAGCATGCATTCGACTCCATTGTTAGCATCGTAGAGGTGATTGAATGCATATTTGGCCTGTACAATGACTTGAAAGATGCTGTTAACTTATTAAGTCGGTTTTTTCCCGCAGACTAGTGTGGTACCAATTTGTCCACCTCGGAAAGACGGAAAGCTTGGTTTCCTTGATGCCCGGGGTTGAACCAGTACATACTGAAGCAAAGCTCTAACCACCTCGATATGTGCGGTCGCTTAATGTGAGTAAATCTATGCACCCTTATCACATACCCTGTTGTCGATGATGAACTGATTCGACGAGGCATTGTGATTTTTTGAGTTGTCCCTATCGAGTTCACGAGTTGTCCAATGGCCTGAGAGATGCGAAGGGGATTATCATCGTCGTCTCTTTTTATTCTTCACGAAGAAGTTTTACCATCCGTTTCATAGTATTCTTATTATGGACTTCGCATCTCATGGGCTTAGTCGCTAACGAATATGAAAACGGATGGTTGCTAATGGCATCGTTAGATAAAAAACTGACTGGGAGAAAAGCAAAGCAAGGTCATCAGTAGTGCAGTTGATACCACGTCAGCCTCTAAAAAGTATGATTGCGGGTTCGAATGTGGCCTGGGATCCACGTTTTGCAAAGATCTATACATCATAAGAGGATAAAAGGATAAATATCTCGGCGTTGTTCAATCCCTGAGGGATGCGCCGTGCATTCGACTTTATTAAGCATCGTTGGACGTGATTGAATGCCTATCTGGCCTTTGTAATGACTCTCGGTGGCCTACCGATTTATCGAGCCAATAGTGCAATCGTTCCAGACAAGTCTGGTATCCGGAGGGATGGAAGGCTTGGTGAGCCACGTCCGTGCGAGATATCATAAGTTTCATTGCTTAGTCTTATGAAATATAACCGGATAAGCGTTGTTCAAAGCATAATCTACCGCAGTATACTTGTAACTTAATACGATAAGCGGCCATAGAAGCATTGTCTCTGAAGAAATACAGAATCATATCTAGTAATAGTTGATTTATTGCGACAAAAACTGATAGTTAAATTTTTTTAGCACAACTTGTTCTGTTTTAAGGTTTATCGGATTTATATGGTGTACCAGTGGAAAAAATGCAAGGATTAGAAACTCTTCAAGAGATCGACACACCAAAAACCTCCAATTATAATTTTTCATCATCACCTGACAAAATTCGACCACCCAGTCGGACGTCAACCCATGTATAGTAGTGAACAACATCTCTGTTTTTTTTTCCTGTTTCTTTCATCTTCTTCTTCTTTAATATGCTATAATGATCTCTGAAACGCTTCTCTGTTTTTCCTTAACCTTTTTACTCATTTTTCTGCGCTCTTTTCCTCTCGTTTCCTCTCTTCGGCTCTTTTTCTTTCCTCCTTTATTTCTCTGCCTATCACAAACGCGTCATCACTATAGTAAAATATTATTGGAATAATTCCAGATATGTTTACTACTTACGTTGCTTTTTTTCGCCACTAGTTTCAATATCGTGAAATTCGGGTCACTTTCCGCCACGCTTGCTACATTCACTGTGTGTTATGTTGAAAATGTCTTTTTTTTCTGGTGCTTCTCTTTAAATCAGTATCTATGTGGGATGAACACTGGAGTAAAGAGAAAATTGCGAGTCAGAATTCACTCATTCTGGTCAGTTTCGTCAGAGAATAACTGCATGTCATTGGATAGTTTCAATAAGGAATTTAATTGATACCCGTTAAGTTTAAGCCGAGGAATTTTCAGCTTCTAATCTGTGTTAGGTGTTCCTTCGGTATGGAGTAGTTGTCTTCTCATAGTCTGTACGTCAATCACTTCTTAAAACTTATAGTTTTAATATAAATACGTGTTCATTAACTAGCACATATAAAAATGTGTATAGTATTTTCTTCCTTGTTTGCCGTTTTTTTTTCTTTCACGACAATCCACTAGTCATCTTGTTATGCATTTTCGCCTACGATACTTGTTTTTTAGTGATGTTCAATGAAGATCTATAAGAAGAAAGTTACATTTCTTTTCTTCATTCGTTCATCTTCTATGTTTCTGAGCATGTTTAACCTAGAAAGAGATGATATAGGTGGAACGAAAAATAACAGTAGAGAGTTAATACAGCCGAATTTATGTTGAATTTGTTGAAAAATCAAACAGTGAGTCCACTTATGGAAAGGGTAGTTCCTGAAATTCAAAATCTATCCATAACTGTTACGAATGCGTTAATGAGGCGAATTAGATTACCGTAACAGCTGATGAGATGTCGACTATCCGACAACCCTGACAATAAAGAACTTCGGCCCGAAGTAGATCTCTCCAGTTGTGGAACCTTTCGACAAGATCGAAAAATAAATTAATCATGCTTTAAGAAAGCCAAAGAGAGCTAAAGTGAGTTATCAACATTTCAAACACGATGCTGTGAGTCACTGGGAAGTCGCTTTCACAATATACGCTCGAAGCGCTTCAGCATACGTATATTCTCTATTGCCATCCTATTATACTATTTATACTCTATTTAAGGACGAAGTTGTGTACCTTTAATGTTCCCAAGGATACATTGCATGGAAGCACAACGATGAACAGCACTGTGAAATAAAAATGTACTTTTTATTTGCTGCCGCTGCAATTTTGCTGATGGCACTGATCGATAGAAAACTAGATGAGAGACGGACGAAACGAAGGGCCTGCATGGTATGGTGGTGAACGCGTTAGCCCCTGGAAAGGGTAAGAGCGCGTTCGTTCCCCACTGCAGACAGCTGCTGTCGGAAGTTTTGCACATATCTCAGCATCCTTGTGGTTGTAAAAGTGTACTATCAGCAATGACTGTATGAACAATGAGCTGATACAAGTCTCAGAAGTACAGACCTTTCAAATCACGAACGATTACACTTGTTTGAAATTAATTCCGATTGAGCTGGATTATTCACCAGAATATTTCATTTTCTTTTTAAAGTTCTTTGAAAGCAAATTATTTGTGATTGTGCCCCAATAATAGTGGGTTTAAGAGATAAAAAAATCTAGAATAAAACCCTTATCAAAGTGTTCACTGATTTGTATCTCTCCTTCAAAACGTTTTCCTTCCCGCGCATTTCTTCGCCTCAATTCCCTCCGTACTGAATAACTAACTTAAACAATACAGATGTTCCATACTAGGTAAGCTACATACATTACTTTACAACGTGCAAAAACCAGCTCCCTCGAAAGAACGAGTTAACCCGTAGTAGTGTGTGATGATACCACCGTTGACGACATAACAGTACTACAAATGGGGAAATTGCAAAAAGTCTCTGCCGCCGCATATGAGAAAAGATGAGTAGTGCGGTGACTAAATGAATTCCGTATCAATGAAGAAACACAAACCATCTCGCCTATGAAGATATTTCCAGGAAGAAGATGCACAACGGACAACGCGCACTGATTTCAAGGGAGTCCGCAGCGAACCAGAAATTAATCATCGTCCATTCGGCAAACACCGGAAATCACGAATTGTCGCCAATGGGTTCAACTTCGAACTACCGAACAAATGTGTGTTCATTGAGTCATACAAGGCACCTAATGTGGACTACAGTGAGGTTAAGGAAAGTTAGAGTACGCAATACTTTTGAAGGTGGACGCCTACAAGTGATCAAGTATTCAAGAGTGAAAACTCGTGACACTTTACATAAAAAAGCAAAATAAAAATGATCAGGTCCTATCCGTGAGTAGAGTACAACGCATGATCTGTCTTTCAGAAAGAAAAAACAATCTTTCCAATTACAAGGTTGATGACAATTTGTCAACAACCACGCTTTCGGTGCTAAATCCCGTAAAACGTGAATTACACCGAAAACTTATAGAGGTATATACAAAAGACGGTTACAATAGATCGTAAAATAATAATTAGACAATTGCATTTGCATTCTCTCCCAACGGTTTACTGCCTCATCGTCGCTGGTAGGTGATCCTGGATGTCGCGCCGCAATGTACAACGGTCGATTCATCCCCCAGCAGATCTAAGCCGAGAAGAAGTCCGACGTGTCCACCAGGAAGCCCAGCTAAGAGTAAACTAGTACCAGCACCCACCACCGTCCTGGTATTAAACTAGTCGCGTAGTCGCAAATCTCCCTCTAATCCACAAGGGCGGCGGCTGCCTGTTGTGGTGACGACTTGGGGAAGTACGGGGAAGTACGCGCAATTGAAGAAATGCAAGTCGAAGGAATCTTATTGTGTCCAGTATTTGGAGGAATCCCTTTGGAAGAGAATAG